>JALNQF010000384.1:0-37061 GCA_028456385.1 Ophiosphaerella korrae | reverse complement strand
CCTTAATATTAAAGGTACTATCTTAAACTATATAGGTTCTTAGAATAGTTTTCCTTTAATTATACTTAGTTATTAAGAGTATTTCTTTATAGTATACTTTATTCTTTATATTTCTATAAACTTCTTTAATATAAAGTTTCTTATAGCTCTACTATTAATTATAAGTTATACCTTCTTTCTTTAGTATATACCTATTTTTGTAATATATAGGCCTCCTTTACTTTCTAACTTTTTTTACTTTAGTAATTTATTAAACTATCTATCTTTCTAAAGCTATAGCTCTATTTTAAGTTTATATATTTTATATTTTAGATATTTATTATTTATACACTTATACTATAGTCTTCTTTAGATATATTTCTTTATTAATTTTAATCCTAGCCTTACTACTAAGTATCTATTTTCTAGGATTATTTCCTATCCTTAGATATCTTCTACTATAATTACTCTTATATAATTATAGCCTCTTCTCTTTATAGGCTATACGTTATTATTTACTTTAGAGTTTCTATATATAATATAATTCTTATCTAGGTATAATATCTATAATACTTTAAAATATACTAGATATTCTAGGTCTATTATCTTATTGTCCCCTTCCTAGTATTTATCTTTTCTAGGTATTTCTATTATTAAGATATAGTATACTACTAGTACTCTTAGTATATAGGCTTTATTAATCTATTACGTTTTTCTTATAAAGTATTACTACTCTTTTTATATAAGTATTCTCTTTACTATAACTATATATTACTTTATCTATTTTTAAAATAGTATAAACTTTATTTCTTTAGAATTACGTTTTTTTTAGTCTTTATACGCCTCCTCTATACTTATAACTATTAAGTATATTTAAATAAATTTCTATTCTTTATTCTATTCCTCTATATCTATTATTATATAGCTATTATAACTATATATTATTAGCTAAGTATACTCTATACTCTTTATACTAACTTATCTCTTATTTCTTTATAGTCTTTTAGAAGTAGTTGTAGTAGTTTCTTTATCTAGTACTAGTCCTTTAGCCTAGATTAATAGTGCTAGAAGCTCTTCTTCTTCTAAGTCTTCTATTAGTAGGTCTATTACTTATACTATTTCTTTTAGCTAAGCTTTTATTCTCTCCTTTATTATAGCTACTCTATATCTCTATTTTTATAAAAACTATACTACTCCCTATTTACTAAAAAGATATATATAGTAGTTATTATTATAATAAAAGGTCTAGTAGAGTATTACGTGTTATACTTCTTTACTCTTAGCTACTTTCTCTTAAGGTTTAGCCTATACTTATAGTACTTCCTTCTTCTTCTTAGTTATTTTTAACTAAGTCTCTTTTTTTAAGTTTTTACTTCTATAGTCTTTTATAAAGTATCTTAGTTTCCTATATTTATAATATACGATATCCTTCTTCTTTTATAATTAGTAGTCTTTTGCGTAGTAGCCTTTCTTACTATAGTTAAAGTATATAAAGTCTTTATTCTTCTTCTTCTTTTTATCCTTATTAGCGTTAAGGACTATTAGGTCTCTCTTATTATAATTCTAGGTATAACTTCTATATTTATTCTTTTTCTATTCTTAAAGATTATTATTAATCTATATTACTTATTACTTTAGGGCTTCTAGTATCCTTAGTTTTTCTATATATATTATCTTGTATCTAATTTTAGAGTTAAGTCCTTATTTAAATTATAATATTAAAGCTAACTTATTTTATTCTATGTTTTGTAATAATTATTTAAATTATAATATATACTTAGGAATACTCTAACTTTATATAAGCTTCTCTAGCTATTCTTTAGCTTATTAGGTAATATCTATATCTCTAAATACTACTCTTATTTATTTAGTAAAGTACTTATAACTTCTAAAAATAGCTCTAGTTTTATCCTTCTAGGTTATTAGTAAATACGTTGTATAATTAGTCTAGTAAGGTTTATACTATCTTATTACGTCTTCTTTAAGGTATAATCTAATATATATTACCTTCTTCTCTTCTATATTAAAGTATAGTACTTATATATCTATCTAGAGTTATACTAATATAATAAAAGGTCTTAGTTTTTCTCTTTCTCTATTAAACTTCTTAAGTATAGGTATCTTAGGTAGTTTCTTTATTATACTTATTTCTAATCTTTAGGTAATTAGTTCTATCTAGTTCTATCTTTAGATAATAGCTTTAATTTATACTTTGTTCTATTTTACGTAATCTTATAGTTCTTTATTCTACGTTTCTAAAGCGTTAATTACTATCTTTATATCTTCTTTATTATTAATTAGCTAGTTAAGACGACTTTTAATTGTTTCCTATATAGTACTATCTAATTCTAGACTACTCCTAGAGGCTTTACTTAATTATTTAGTTAAACTTTTTACTATTATATTAGCTAGACTATACGTTACTTATACTTTACTTCTTGTAATAACTAAATTAGTAAAGTATTATAGGCTACCTATTATTAACTATAGGTACCTATATTAAGAGTTAGTAGATTAAGAAGTAATAATAAAAGCTTATATTAGGATCTATAATAACTATAAATAGTAGAAGATATTTTATAACTATCTTGTACTAGCGTTCTATAGTTAAAGGATTAAATTACTAATACTATCCTAATAATACATATTCTACTAACTATATACTTATTGTAATCTATAATCTATAGTTACTAAGACTAGTAGATTATAAATTATCTTAATCTATAATCTATAGTTACTAAGAGTCTATAGATTATAGATTAGCCTAGGTGTCCTAGTTATATATAGTTTCCTAATTAAGGTTATTACTTTACTTGTCTTATGCTTTGTTAGCGCCTAGATTAGGACTAATTAGTTCTATCTCGATTTCCTCTATTATACTTATAACAACTTCTCTAAGAAAATAAAGCTAGTAGAACTTAATTACCTAATTTATAATAAAGAAATACTAGTAATCTATAAAGTATTTAAGTAATAGAGAGTATACTTATAAAAAGTAAAATATATAATAAAAGTCTATATAGACTATAAGACTTTTATAGGATATATAATAAATAAAGAATTATAATAATACTATATAAGATAGTAGGAATTCCTATTAATATTTAACTTAGAAATTATATATATAAAAGGGAAAGATAATTAATTTATAGATACTTTTAGTAGAAGACTAGACTTATAAGAAGAAGTAAATACTACTAGTATAGTTTTAGTATAGAACAAAGAAGGATATTTAGTTTTAAATATACCTAAAATAGCTATAATACTTAAGAGAAAGAGTAGTAAGCTAAATAAATAGATTTAGAAAATAATATAAAAAGTATCTAAAGAAATATAGAAACTAGTAATTAAAGAAAGATTTATATAAGCTTATAGAAGGATATATATTTTAAAGAAGCTCTAAAGAGAATTAATATAATAATTCTATAAATTACTAGTATATAGATACTAATAAATTAACTAAACTCTAGATAGGCTATTATAAGAATATTATATCCTAAAAGTAAGATAGCTAGTAATAGAAGTACTATAAGACTATATAAAATATTATAGAAATAAGTATAATAAGTACGTACTATATAGGATACTATAACTAATAGAAGTACTAGAATAACTATAAGAAGTTATTATAATAGATTTTATTATAAAACTACTAAAGTTAAAATACTTAATATTAAATATTAAGTATAATAGAATTCTAATAATAGTAGATAAACTTATAAAGTACTTATACTTTAGACTATATAAAAAAAAGAGTAGAATAGAAGTTACTATATAATAGGTTCTAGAAACTATAATTAGTTAATATAGACTACTAGATAAGATAATTATAGATAGAGACGTAAGATTTATATTAAAACTATAGAGAATAATAATAGTATAATTAGGAATATAATATATAATATCTACTATATATTACCTATAAATAGATAGATAATTAGAATAAATAAATTAGATAGTAGAATAATACTTAAGATACTACTTTATCTATAACTAGAATAATTAGGTATAACGTATTCTATTAGCAAAGTAGCTATATTACTAAGACGGCTACTATAAAATATACAAAAAAATCGAAAATTTAATATCTAATATCGTAACAACTATACTATAATAACTTCTAAAAATTTAATAGATTAAGGATTATATATATAGTAGTAATCTTTAAAATTTTTAAAGTATATAGCCTAGTAGTTCTTAAGATAGTAAAATTTTCTATAGTAAAAAACACTTTTTTATTAATAATATTAAATAAACTAGGCTATACGTTCTAAAAATTTTATAGATTACTACTTTATATATAATCTTTAATCTATTAAATTTTTAGAAGTTATTATAGTATAGTTGTTAAGATATTAGATATTAAATTTTCGATTTTTTAGTGTATTTTAGAGTAGCTGTCTTAGTAATATAGCTACTTTACTAATAGAATATATTAACTACTACCTATAGCATAGTTAGTATATAATAGCGTAAAGAATATAGTAATAAGAGTATTACCTTTCTTTATAAACTATAGATTTAACTCTAACGTATACTAAATACTAAGAACTTAAATATCTTAGTCTTTAAGAAGAGAAAACTTTACTAATAGACTTAAGAATATATATAACTAACTAAGATAGGATATAGAATTCCTATATAATTAAATAGTAAAATATTATAATATAAAATACTAAGAGGGACCTAAATTTAGAAAGAGAGAAAAAGTATAGTTAGTTAGAAAAAACGTAAAGAGTAAGTAACTTAGTTTAAAATTAGACTATATTAAAATAAGACTATATAAAATTAAGAAAGAAGTTATACTAGTTATATTTAAACTAAAACTACTAAACAAGATAAAGATATACTTAACTTTCTATATAGTACTATTAGAAATAGTACTATAAAACGTAGAACTACTAGTATATAAAGTAAATATATATAGAGAATAAGAAGAATAAAAAGTTAAGTAAATCCTAATATACTAGTTCTATAATAGTAGGAACTATTACTTAGTAAAATAGATAAGAATAGATAAAAAAAGGTAACTATAAGAAAATATATAGGAACTAGAAGATAACTTTAATTACTTTAAGAAACTAGAGGAGCTCTAAAATTAAAACTTTCTAGAGCACTTTATAGTAAACTAAGAAAATTAGTACTATAAATAATAAATAAAGAGACACTAAGAACATCTAACGTAATAGAAGCTAGAATAGCCTCTACTACGTCTTTAAAGTCTATTTTAGCTTCTAAAGTATAAGACTATTTAGATAATTTAGTATTATTATAAGCTTTTATTTTATAAAGATACTTAATATAAGAATAAAGATTTACTAGCTTATAAAAAGTTAGCTTATACTTAGCTTTAGCTTCTATAAGCTATAATAATAGTATTTCTTAAGCTTAGTTAATAGCTTACTTTATATAATTTAGTAAAAAGAGACTAAATAGAGATTAAGTACTTATACTCTATAAGAGAAACGCCTAAAAGAGTATACTTATATTAAATATTAGTAAGAATATACTTATTATAGTACTTACTATCTTTTAAAGATATAAGATAAGTAAGCTTTAACTAAGTATAATAAGTGTATAGAAATATTTTAACTCTATTATAAGTAATATAAGTAATAAGAAGAAGTTTATTATAATTAAAATAAGAAGATATAGAGAATAATAAAGAACTAGAAATAAATAAAGAAACTAGACTAATAACTTTAGGCTTAGAGTAAAGAAATAAGAACTTACTTAGAAAGAGAGATAGTATTATAGCTATAACAAGAGAAAACTAACTTAAACTAATTAGTTTTACTATAGATAATAATAGCGCGTATAACCTATAAGGTAATAAACTTAAATAGGAGACTAACTATAATAAAGATATATAATAAATTTATAATTTATAATTTATAATCTTAGTAAATACAAAGTATAAAGCTAAATACGTAATAAATTTATAATTTATAATCTTAGTAAACGTAAAGTATAAAGCTAGCTAAGAAACCTAAGTATATAGTTAGTAGTAATATATATTATTAAGATAGTATTAGTAATCTAATCTTTAACTTAAAACGCTAATACTTAATATTATATACACGAATTAACTATTATTTATAGTTATTACTAATTATAATATAAGCTTTTATTATTACCTTATAATCTACTAATAACTTAAAAGTTATTAGGAAGTTAACTCTAGTAGCTCTATTATATTACTTTACTTATCCTATACTTTATTAGTACTTAAGTTAGAACTAATTAGTTTTATTTTAGTTTCTCTTGTTATACCTATAATATACTAGTTATTATATTCTAGAGTTTAGTATTACCTAAGAGTCTATTTCTCTATACCTTAAGTCTTTTATTCTTTACTAAATATACTAGATTATTATATTATTTTAGTTACTTCTTACTCTAATCTATATAATAAATATTTAGTAAGTTAGCTCTATACTTTATTAGTATCTTCTAGTTTCTAGATTAAACTAAATCTATCTATTAAGTATTAAGGCTTTTCTTTCTTTATAGTTATTACTATAGTAATTTAAGTTTTTATACTTAATATAACTATTAAAGTTTAAACTTATACTTACTATATTATTTTAATACTAAAGTCTTATACTATTCTAAAATAGTAGTAAAAAGTTTTTATAAAATTATAGCTTTATTATAAAAAGTATTACTAACTATAAGTATACTATAGCTTAAAGAGTTTATAAATACTTATCTACTTTAATTTATCTTTTTATAACTAAGTATACTTCTAGTAATTTAATAAGCTTTTAAGCTCTAGTATTTAAGTTATTTATAGCTATAAAAGTAATTACTTAGAGTTTTATTATTTTAAACTATTTTATAAGATTATTAACTTCTAATTATATAACTTCTATTCTTAGAAGTATTTAGACTTTTCTTTATTTTTAAGTCTAGTTATAATAGTTAGGTATAAGTTTTATATTAAAATACCTAAATATTCCTTTAAGTATTATATATAGCTATTTCCTATAGCTTATAAGCTTTAGTATACTTATAGTTTTCTTAAAGGCTAAGTTAAAATATTCTACTTATAGGTTTCTTTATACTAGCTAGTTAAAGTACTTTTAGATTATTTAAAAGTTAAAGTTTTCTATATTTTTATTACTTAAGTTATATTTATTAACAACTTTGTATAAGTAGTACTTATTAAGTTTTTTTACTAAGTAGTATCTCTTTATAGCTTTTATAATTATTTTTACTTTTTAGTACTTTATAAACTAAGAGCTAAAGTTATTAAAGTAGTTTTAGAAAGAGAAGTTATTTATAAGTAAGTATTACTATAGCTAGGTTTAGAATATTTCTTCTATCTCTTTTTATTATACCTTATTAGACTCTTAGAACCTATTTTTTATTACTTCTTTAACTTTTACTTAATCTTTAGCTTTCTCTACTTCTATAATCTTAGTTATACTTTATTTAATAATATTTTTTCTTATTTTTTTACTAAATATAATAATATTATAGATTTACTATCTAATAAGCTATCTATAAAAAATTACTTATTTCTTAATACTATTTAGAAACTTTATTATATTAGTACTAGTAAACTTAAACTTTTTATCTATAAATAGGTTTTATTTACTAATATATACTCTACTATTCTATTCTACTATTATATTAATAGCTACTTTAAGCTAGCTAAATATTTTAAAAGATATTTTAATTATTAGTTAGTATATATTTAGAATAGTAGAGCTATTATCTATTATTAGTATACTAATTCTTTTAAGTATATCTTATAGTCCTTTAGGTATTAGGTCTAAAAGTTCTAAGTTATATAAAGAAGTTCTTAGCTAGTAAATAGATAGCTTTAGTATAGTCTTTTTATTAGATAATAAGTTAGATTTTATAACTTAAAATTACTTTATAATATTTTTTTTAACTACTCTCTTTATATATTATTTATCTATAATTATAGTATATTACTTACTACTACTAATCTATTTCTTCTTACTATACTACTTCTTATCTCTTTCTATTTTTACTATTTCTTACTATTTATTTTTCTATTTTAATATTCCTATTATCTATACTTCTACTAGCTATTTATTAGGTACCTAAAAGCTTATTAAAAGCTTCTCTAATATTTCTTATTAGTTTCTTTTATTTTTAGCTAGCTATACTACTAGCCTTTTATACTATTTATAGCCTTTTAGGTTTTAGGCTCTATATATTTATAGTATATTTTTATTTTTATACTTATACTTATACTATACCTATAAATATATTACGTAATTACTAGAGTTAACTTCCTAATAACTTATTAGGTATTAGTAGATTAAAAGGAGATAATAAAAGCTTATATTAAAATTAAGTAATAACTATAAATAATAGTTAATTTGTTTATATAATATTAAGTATTAGCGTTCTAGGTTAGAGATTAGATTACTAATACTATCTTAATAATATATATTTTATATTAATAATATACTTATATTAATCTATTTATATAACTATATAAATTACTTTAATCTATTATATATATTTATAGATTACTTTATATTTTATATATCTAGGTTATAATAAGCTTTCTAATCTAAGTAATTACTTTACTTATCTTATACTATATTAGTACTTAAGTTAGGACTAATTAGCTCTATTTTAATTTCTCTTATTATACTTATAATACTATCTCCTTTTCTAAGTAAGTTCTAGTTTACTTATCTTAGAGCTAAAGTTATTAATCTAGTTTCTTTATTAATATTAAGTTCTTTATCTTTTTTTATACTTACTATATCTACTCTTTACTATCTTTAATTAGTAGATTATATATTATACTATAGTATTATAATATTTCTTTATTCTTATTATAAGTCTTTAAATCTTCTTATAGATTATATTTCTTTAAAGTATAGTAAGGCTTATAAGGCGTATATTTATACTAATACTTATTTATCTTATAACTTTTCTAGTATATCTCTAGTAAAGTATAAGTTAATAATACTTATTTATATATCTATACTTATTTATAATAAAAAGAGCTATTAACTATACTTAAAATAAACTATCTAAATAGATTATAGAAGCTAAAAAGGAGTATAATTAGATTCTAAGTATATAAGTAAAAAATTATACTTTGTTATAGCTATAATAAGAGGAATCTAATTCGAACCAATTAGCCCCCTTATAGATAATAACAACACACACGACCTATAAGGTAATAAACTTAACTAGGAAACTAACTATAACCTAGATACGTAATAGATTCGCAATTCGTAATCTTAGCAAATATAAAGTATAAATTCGTGTACGTAATAAATTTATAATTTACAATCTTAGTAAACATAAAGTACAAAGCTAGCTAAGAAGTGTAAGTATATAGTTAGTAGTAATACGTATTATTAGGATAGTATTAGTAATTTAATCCTTTAACTATAGAACGCTAATACAAAACAGTTACAAAACATCTTCTATTATTTAATAGTTATTATAGATTATAACCTAAACTTTTACTATTAACTCTTAATCTACTAACCCTAATATAGGCCCCTATAGTTAATAATAGGAGGCCTATTACACTTTACTAATTTAGTTATTACAAGAAGTAAAGCGTAAGTAGCGCATAGTCTAGCTAATACAATAAAAGAAAGTTTAACTAAAATAAGTAAAGCCCTTAAGAGTAGTTATAAGTCTAATAGTACTATATAAGAAATAATTAAAGACTAAATTAACAATTTAATCTTAGATAAAGAAGATATAAAAATAGTAATTAATATATTAGAGACGTAGAATAAAGAACTACAAGATTATATAAAGTAGAATAAGGTATAGATTAAAGTAATTATTAAAGGCTAGAATTAGATAGAACTAATTACGCAACGCCTAGTAATAAGAACAATAAAGAAACTACTAAAGATACTCGTCCTTAAGAAGTTTAATAGAATAAGAGAGAAACTAAGACCCTTTATAGCTTTAGTATAACTCTAGATAGATATATAAGTACTATACTTTAATATAGAAGAAAAGAAGGTAATATATATTATATTACACCTTAAAGAAAATACAATAAGATAGTATAAACCTTACTAGATAGATTATACAATATATTCTCTAATAACCTAAAAAGACAAAACTAGAGCTATTTTTAGAAGTTACAAATACTTTACTAAATAAATAAGAGTAGTATTTAAAGATATAGACGTTACCTAATAAGCTAAAGAGTAGCTAGAAAAGCTTATATAAAGTTAGAGTGTTCCTAAGTACGTATTATAATTTAAGTAACTATTATAGAATATAGAATAGAATAAGTTAGCCTTAATATTACAATTTAAGTAAGAACTAAACTCTAAGATTTAATACAAAATAATCTATATAGAAAAACTAAGAACACTAGAAGCTCTAAAGTAATAAGTAATATAGATTAATAATAATCTTTAAAAATAGAAGAAGAATAAGTATAAAAGTTATACCTAGAATTATAACAAAGGAGACCCTATAGTCTTTAACGCAAATAAGGATAGAAAGAAGAAAAAGAATAAAGACTTTACGTACTTTAGCTATAGTAAGCTAGGCTACTACGTAAAAGACTACTAATTAAAAAAGAAGAAGGATATAGTATATTATAAATATAGGAAACTAGGATACTTTATAAAAGACTACAAAAGTAAAAACCTAAAGAAAGAAACTTAGTTAAAAATAACTAAGAAAAAGAAGAAAGTACTATAAGTATAGGCTAAACCTTAAGAGAAAGTAGCTAAGAGTAAAAAAGTACAATATATAATACTCTATTAGACCTTTTGTTATAATAACAACTACTATATATATCTTTCTAGTAAATAGAGAGTAGTATAGTTCCTATAGAAATAGAAATACAAAGTAGCTATAATAAAAGAGAGAACAAAAGCTTAGCTAGAAGAAATAGCCTAAGTAATAAACCTACTAGTAGAAGATCTAGAAAGAGAAGAGCCCCTAGTACTATTAATCTAAGCTAAAGGACTAGTACTAGATAAAGAGACTACTACAACTACCTCTAAAGGACTATAAAGAAGTAAGAAATAAGTTAGTATAAGAAGTATAAAGTATACCTAGCTAATAATATATAGCTATAATAGCTATATAACTATAGATATAGAGGAACAAAATAAAGAATAGAAATTTATTTAGAAATACTTACTAGTTATAAGTATAGAGGAAGCGTATAAAGACTAGAAAGAATATAATCTTAAAGAAATAAAGTTTATACTATTTAAAGAATAGATAAAGTAATATATAGTTATAGTAAGAAGAATACCTATATAAGAAGAGTAGTAATACCTAGTAAAAAAAACGTAATAGATTAATAAAGCCTATATACTAAGAGTACTAGTAGTATACTATATCCTAATAATAGACGCACCTAGTAAAAGTAAATACTAGGAAGGAGATAACAAAATAATAGATCTAAGACACTTAGTATATTTTAAAGTATTATAGATATTATACCTAGATAAGAATTGTATTATATATAGGAACCTAAAAGTAAATAATAATATATAGCCTATAAAGAGAAGAGGCTATAACTATATAAAAGTAATTCTAGTAGAAAATATCTAGGGATAAGAAATAATCCTAGAAGATAGATACGTAGTAGTAAGACCTAGCCTAAAACTATCTAAAAAATACGTCTAAGGTAGACTATAGTATAAATATATATATAATAAATATCTAAAATATAAAAAATATAAATTTAAAGTAAGCCTATAGCCTTAGAAAGATAAATAATTTACAAAAACACCTAAGTAAGAATAGCTAGAAGGTATAAGTAGCCTATATATTATAAAAACAAGAATATACTAAAGAAAGAAAGTATAAGTAATAATTAATAGTAGAGCTATAAGAAACTTTATATTAAAGAAGTTTATAGAAAAATAGGGAATAGAATATAGAATAAAAAAATACCCTTAATAACTAAGTATAATTAAAAGAAAACTATTCTAAGAACTTATATAGTTTAAGACAAAACCTTTAATACTAAGGTTAGAAGGACTAGAAATTAAGAATATAGTTATAGATATAACAACAATTAATAATAAACAAGATATAATATTAGGTATACTATAGTTATAGATAACTAACCTATACATTAACTAAAGAATAGAGAAGATTAGCTACTATAAAATAGATATATTAAAAGCTAATATAAGCACTTATAAAGGAGAATTCCTAGAAGAATATAGAAAATAGGAAAAATAACGTATAGAGCCTAAAGATTATCTTCTAGAATATTAGCTATAGGACTTAGTAATAGAAATAAAAGAAAGAAAAGATATAAGATAGAGCCTAGTCTACTAAAAAATAAAAGAAAAGTTAAAAATTAAATAAGTATTTATTTAAAACGTAATAAAGAAAGGATAGATAAGAGAATCTAAGTTTTTAGTAGTATATAGACTTATTTTTATAGATAAGAAAAGGATAAATAATAAAAGACTTTGCGTAGACTTTAGAAAAACTAATATAGTTATAAGTAAGAACTAATATCTATTACTAAAGATAGACGTAATATAAGATAAACTATAAAGAGTAATAATCTTTACAAAATTAGATATCTAGAACGCCTACTACTAAATTAGAATTAAGAAAAGTAATAAATAGAAAATAGTATTTAGAATATAATAGAGACTATATAAATACTTAGTTATACTATTTAGCTTAACAAACGCACTAGTAGTATTCTAAGAGAGAATTAATATAGTACTAAGAGAGTACTTAGATATATTTATATTTATATACTTAGATAACATCCTTATATTCTTAGAAATAGAAGAAGAGTATAAACAATATATATATAAAGTACTAGAAAAACTAGTAGAAGCTAAAATATTCCTTAAAATAAGGAAATACGAGTTCTACATAAAAGAAATAGACTTCCTAGGGTTTATTATAGAACTAGGAAAAATTAAGATTAATCTAGCAAAGATTAAGTTAATAAACGAATAGCTAATACTAAGAAACTTAAAAGAAGTATAGTAATTTTATAGGCTAGCTAACTTTTATAGAAAGTTAATAGTAAGATAGTCTAAAGATATAGAACCTATTATAAAGCTTATAAAGAAAGATATACTATTTAAATAGATAAAAGAATATAATAAGGTATTTAGAAAAATTAAAAAGAAGTTTATAGAAAACCTAGTTATTAGAATGTATAACCTAGACCTACTAGCAATAGTAAAAACAGACGTATCTAACTTAGTCTATAGAATAGCACTAATACAAGAAGACCTAGAAACTAAAAAAGAATACTTAGTTAAATACTTCTCTAAGAAGATAAAAATAGTAGAACTTAACTACCTAATCTATAATAAAGAGATACTAGTAATCTATAAAGTATTTAAATAATAGAGAGTATACTTATAAAGAGTAAAGTACTAAATAAAAGTCTATATAGACTATAAGAATCTTATAAGATTTATAATAAATAAAGAATTATTATAATACTATATAAGATAGTAGGAATACTTATTAATATTTAATATAGAAATTATATATATAAAAGAGAAAGATAATTAGTTTATAAATACTCTTAGTAGAAGACTAGACTTATAAAAAGAAGTAAGCGCTACTAGTATAGTTCTAGTTAAGAACAAAGAAGGATACTTAGTCCTAAATATACCTAAGATAGCTACAATACTTAAGAGAATAAGCAGCGAGCTAGATAAATAGATTCGAAAAATAACGTAGGAATTATCTAAAGAAATAAAGAAACTAGAAATCTAAGAAGGATTTGCACAAGCCTATAGAAGAATATATATTCTAAGAAAGATTTAGAGAGAATTTATATAATAATTCTATAAATTACTAGTATATAGTTACTAAAGTATTAAGAAAATATTAGATAGACTACTAAGAGACTACTATATTCTAAAAGTAAGATAATTAGTAATAGAAGTACTACAAAACTATATAGAATATTAGAAGAATAAATATAGTAGGTATATACTATATAGAATATTACAACTAGTAGAAATACTAGAATAACTATAGAGAGTTATTACAATAGACTTTATTATAAAGCTACTAAAGTCTAAAGACCTAATATTAGGAGTTAAATATAATAGAATCTTAATAATAGTAAATAAACTTATAAAGTACTTATACTTTAGACTATATAAAGAAAAAAGTAGGATAGAAGTTACTATATATTAGGTTCTAGGAACTATAATTAGTTAATATAGACTACTAGACAAGATTATTATAGATAGAGATATATAATTTATATTAAAACTATAAGGAACGATAACAGCGCAATTAGGAATAAAGTATATAATATCTATAGCATATTATCTATAAATAGATAGATAGTTAGAACAAATAAATTAGATAGTAAAATAATACTTAAGATACTACCTTAACTATAACTAGAATAACTAGGTATAGCTACTACCTATAGTATAGTTAGTATACAACAGTACAAAGAACGTAGTAATAAGAGTATTACCTTTCTTTATAAACTATAGATTTAAGCCTAATATATACTAAATACTAAGAGATTAAATATCTTAGTCTCTAAGAGAAGAAAACTTTACTAATAGACTTAGAGATATATATAATTAACTAAGATAGGACGCAGAATTCCTATACAATTAGATAGCTAAGTACTATAACAAGAAGTATAAAAAGAGACCTTAATTTAAAAAGAGAGAAAAAGTATAGTTAGTATAAAAAAATATTAAGAGTAAACAACTAAGTTTAAAACTAAACTACGTTAAGATAAGACTATATAAAGTAGAGAAAGAAGTTATACTAGTTATATTTAAATTAAAGCTACTAAACAAGATAAGGATATACCTAATATTCTATATAGCTCTACTAGAATAAGTACTATAAGAAGTAGAACTACTAGTATATAAAGTAGACACGTATAGAGAATAAGAAGAATAAGAAGTTAAAGAAATCTTATAGTACTAGTTCTATAATAGAAGAAACTATTACTTAGTAGAATAGATAGAAATAGATAAAAAAGGATAACTATAGGAAAAAATATAAGAACTAAAGGATAATCTTAATTACTCTAAGAAACTAGAGGAGTTCTAAAGTTAAAACTTTCTAGAGCGCCTTATAGTAAACTAAGAAAATTAATATTACTAGCGCTAAATAGAGAGGTGTTAGGAACGTCTAACGCGATAGGAGCTAGAGTAGCCTAAACTATATCCTTAAAGTCTATCTTAGCCTCTAAGGTACAAGACTATTTAGACAATTTAGTATTATTATAAGCTTTTATCTTATAAAGACGCTTAATATAAGAATAAAGATCTACTAGCTTATAAAGAGTTAACTTATACTTAGCCTTAGCCTTAGTAAGCTATAATAATAGTGTCTCTTAAGCCTAGTTAATAGCTCGCCCTATACAACTTAGTAAGAAGAGACTATATAGAAATTAAACACGTATACTCTACAAGAGAGACACTAGAAGGTGTATATTTATATTAAATATTAGCTAGATTATACTCGCTATAGTATTTACTATCCTTTAAGAATACAAGATAAGTAAGCTTTAATTAAGTACAACAGGCGTAAAGAAATATTTTAACTCTATTGCAAGTAACGCGAGTAATAAAAAGAAGTTTATTGTAATTAGAATATAAAGATATAGAGAATAATAAAGAACTAGAAATAAATAAAAAAACTAGACTAATAACTTTAGGCCTAGAATAGAGAAATAAGAACCTATCTAGAGAAGAGAATAGTATTATAGCTATAATAAGAGGAATCTAATTTAAACTAATTAGCCTCCTTATAGATAACGACAATACATACAACCTATAGGGTAATAAACTTAACTAGGAAACTAACTACAACTTAGACACGTAATAGATTTGTAATTCGCGATCTTAGTAAATATAAAGCACAAATTTATATACGTAATAAATTTGTAATTTATAATCTTAGTAAATACAAAGTACAAAGCTAGCTAAAAAGTATAGGTATATAGTTAGTAGTAATACGTATTATTAGGATAGTATTAGTAATTTAATCCTTTAACTATAGAACGCTAATACAAGATAGTTATAAAATATCTTCTATTGTTTAATAGTTATTATAGATTATAACCTAAACTTTTACTATTAACTCCTAATCTACTAACCCTAATATAGGCCCCTATAGTTAACGACAAGAGGCCTATTATATACTTATTTAGTTTATCTTTATAATATAAAGGCTTTAAATAATAATAAGTTTATTACGTAAGCTACTTTTATAGAGTCTAAGCTTAATTTTAAAGCTATAGTAGAAGCTACTCTAGTTCTTATTATATTAGATATTCTTATTACCTTTCTATCTAGTAGTAGTAATATTAACTTTCTTAATTTACTATAAAGTAGCCTAGAAGGTTTTAACTTTAGAACTCCTCTAGTTTCTTAAAGTAGTTAAAGTTATCTTTTAGTTCTTATATATCTTCTTATAGTTATCTTTTCTTATTTATACTTATCTATTTTACTAGGTAGTAGTTTCTTTTATTATAGAGCTAATATACTAATATTTTTTAAACTTTTTATTCTTTTTATTCTTTATATATATTTACTTTATATACTAGTAGTTCTATATTTTATAGTACTATCTTAAGTAATACTATATAAAATATTAGGTATATCTTTATTTTACTTAGTAACTTTAATTTAAATATAACTAGTATAACTTCTTTTTAAACTTTATATAGCTTTATTTTTATATAGTTTAGTTTTAAGTTAGGTTTTTTACTTTTAATATTTCTTTAAACTAACTATACTTTTTCTCTCTCTTTAAATTAGAATTTTTCTTTATATTTCTTATTATAGTACTTTACTATTTAATTATATAGGAACTCTATATCTTATCTTAGTTAGTTATATATTTCTTTTATTCTATTTATAAAGTTCTCTCTTTTTAGAGTCTAAGATTTTATATTTTTTAGTATTTTATTTATACTAGAATTAAATCTATAGTTTATAAAAAAAGGTAATACTTTTATTATCTTATTCTTTACGCTATTATATACTAACTATACTATAAGTAGTAACTATACCTAATTATTCTAGTTATAGTTAAGATAATATCTTAAATATTATTCTACTATTTAGTTTATACGCTCTAATTATCTATCTATCTATAAAGAGTATACTATTAATATTATATATTATGTTCTTAATTATATTATTATTATTCTCTATAGTTTAAATATAAATTATATATCTCTATCTATACTAATCTTATCTAAAGTACTATATTAGCTTATTATAGTTATTAAAACCTAATATATAGTAATCTCTACTCTACTCTTTTTTTTATATAGTCTAAAGTATATATACTTTATAAGCTTATCTACTATTATTAAGATTTTATTATACTTAACTCCTAATATTAAGGCTTTTAACTTAAGTAGCTTTATAATAAAGTCTATTATTATTATTTATTAGAGTTACTTTAGTACTTTAACTAGTTATAGTATCCTATATAGTACGTATCTATTATACTTATTTCTATAGTATTCTATATAATCTTATAGTACTTCTTCTACTAGTTATCTTAATTTTAGGATATAGTAGTTCTTTAGGAGCCTATTTAGTATTTACTTAATTTTTTAGTATTTATATACTAGTAGCTTATAGAATTATTATATAAATTCTTTTTAAATTTTTCTTAAGATATATATCTTTCTATAAGCTTATATAAATCTTTTCTAGATTTCTAATTTCTTTATTTCTTTAGATACTTTGTATATTTTTTTTCTAATCTATTTATCTAGCTTACTACTTATTCTTTTAAGTATAGTAGCTATTTTAAGTTTATTTAGGACTAGGTTTTTTTTTTATTTTTAATTAGAATTATACTAGTAGTATTTACTTCTTCTTATTAATCTAGTCTTCTACTTAAAGTATCTACTAATTAGTTATTTTTCTCTTTTATATATATAACTTCGAATTTAAATATTAATAAGAATTCTTACTATTTAGTATAGTATTATAAAAAGTCTATATTTATTATAAATCTAATAAGGTTTTTAAAGTCTATATAGACTTTTATCTTATATTTAGCTCTTTATAAGTATACTCTCTATTATTTAAATACTTTATAGATTACTAGTATTTCTTTATTATAGATTAAGTAATTAAGCTCTACTATTTTTATTTTCTTAGAAAAGTATTTAACTAAGTATTTTTACTTAGTTCTTAGGTCTTCTTATATTAGTACTATTCTATAGACTAAGTTAGATACGTCTATTTTTACTATTACTAGTAAGTCTAGGTTATATATTCTAATAACTAGGTTTTTTATAAATTTTCTCTTAATCTTATTAAATACTTTATTATATTCTTCTATCTATTAAAATAGTATATCCTTCTTTATAAGTTTAGTTAGTAGTTCTATATCTTTAGACTATCTTACTATTAACTTTCTATAAAAGTTTACTAATCTATAAAATTATTATACTTCTTTTAAGTTCTTTAGTATTAGCTATTCTTTAATTAACTTAATTTTTCTTAAGTTAATTTTAATTTTTCCTAGTTTAATAATAAATCTAAGGAAATCTATTTCCTTTATATAGAAGTTATATTTTCTTATTTTAAGAAATAGTTTATTTTTTACTAGTTTTTCTAGTACTTTATATATATATTATACGTATTCTTTTTTATTTTCTAAGAATATAAGGATATTATCTAAGTATATAAATATAAATACGTTTAAGTACTTTCTTAGTACTATATTAATTCTTTTTTAAAAGGCTACTAGTACGTTTATTAATCTAAAAGGTATATATTATAATACTAAGTAGTAAGTAAGCTATTATATTATACGTAATTAGGCTAGGTAATATAGTATAGTAGAATACGTAACTATTTAGTAGTAAACGCTCTAGAGTAAATACTCTAGAGTAAATACTTTAAAATAAGCACTCTAGAGTAAACGCTCTAAAGTAAGCGCTTAGAAATAAATACTAGATAGTAAGTATATAGGAATATTAATAGACCTTTATAGACTATTATATTTAATTTCTTCTTTACTTCTTATCTTAATAGAGTATTATAACTAATACTTTAATTAGATTCTTATCTACTTATTAATACTTATATACCTTATAATACTCTAATAAAAGCTAACTATTAATTAAGTTAAGTAACTATCTTATTTATTAACTTTACCTATTTTATAGAAGCCTACTTACTCTTATTTCTTTTACTTAGTTCTAAGGTCTTAATATATTAAATAATTTTAAAATAAGTAATATATTAATAAATATAGATAACTAGTATATAAAAGTAACTTATACTACTACTTCTAAGGTTACTAAGCTAGACTTCTACTATAAAGAATAAAATAAGCTTAAGTTATAGATTTTTTAACTTAATTTTTTCTTTAAAGTAGACTAAGTTTAAAATAAAAATAGAGCTATACTTATATTATCTTATATAAAGAGTAAGGTAGAGAAATAAGTTATACTATACTTTAAGAAATACTTTAATAATAATAATAGTAACTATAATAAAATATTTAAAGAATAGATTAAGTTTAAAAATAAAGTATAATAAGCCTTTCTACTAGTAAATAAGATAGTAGTAGTAGAGTACGTAATATAGTAGCTATAATAATATAAAGTAGTAGTAGATTATACTAATAAGTTCTAAAGCTATATAACGTATTCTATTAGTAAAGTAGCTATATTACTAAGATAGCTACTCTAAAATATACTAAAAAATCGAAAATTTAATATCTAATATCTTAATAACTATACTATAATAACTTCTAAAAATGTAATAGATTAAAGATTATATATATAGTAGTAATCTATAAAATTTTTAAAGTATATAGCCTAGTAGTTCTTAAGATAGTAAAATTTTCTATAGTAAAAAACACTTTTTTATTAATAATATTAAATAAACTAGGCTATACGTTCTAAAAATTTTATAGATTACTACTTTATATATAATCTTTAATCTATTAAATTTTTAGAAGTTATTATAATATAGTTATTAAGATATTAGATATTAAATTTTCGATTTTTTAGTATATTTTAGAGTAGCTATCTTAGTAATATAGCTACTTTACTAATAGAATACGTTAATATAAATAGAATAGAATATTAAGTTATTAATAAAGATATTTTAATATAAACTTAAGAGTAATATTTAAAGTAAGCTAATACGTAGTAGAGCTATAATTAAGATATTAGAAAGCTTAATAGAAAAAGTAATTTAAGTTAATAACTATATATATAAATATATAGTAAAAGCTAAGAATATAGAAGTACTATATATAAAAAGTAAGATATATAAACCTAATATTATAGGGTTATATACTTAATATAGATTTAAGGCCTAAAAGCTTATTAGTCTTAAGGATCTTAAACTTTATTAGCTAAACTAACTCTAAATATTATTTACCCTCTTATAGGTTATATCTTATAACCTAAAGGCTTATTAGCTACTTTCTTTTTTCTCTTCTCTTTAATAGTTTACTTCTTTATAAGCTCTTAGTACTTATATTTCTTTAGTAACTACTTACTTCTTTTTTACTATTTCTTTCTTTATAATACTCTACTATACTAAGTATAAGTAGTAACGTAAATATAAAAATAACTAAGTTTAAAGTAGCTATAGATACTTTAGGCTAGATAAGATATATATTAATAATATAAACTTAGGAAAATAAAAATACTATTACTATAAGAACTTTAAGAGAGTAAAAAGCTAAAAATACTATAAGTATAGTAAAATAAAGTACTTAGTAAAGAATTACTAAGTAAAGAATAAGATTATATAATAAATTAATATACTTAAGTAGTAAGATAAAGATAGAGAAGAAGAATAAAAAGTAATCCCTAGAAGAAGCTAAAAGAAGAGAGATTACAAAACTATAAACCTTTAGTAGTAAGATATAAGTAAAAAATATAACTACTATAAGATTACTATATAACTAATAAACTTTATAATAGATAATAAAGTAAAAGCTATAAAAATACTACTAAGAATATAAAGCTATATAAGAAGGTATTAGCTAAAGTAGAAATAAGCTTAGATAGATACTTTAGAATACCTTTAGCTATACTAAAGAAAAGTAAAGTATAAGTATAAGATAATACTATATTATTAAGATCTTAGAACTAGTAAAAGTAATAAGAGTAAGTAAGCTTTTATAAGATAGGTAAAGTTAATAAATAAGTTAGTTACTTAGCTTAATTAATAGTTAGCTCTTATTAGAGTATTATAAGGTATATAAGTATTAATAAGTAGATAAGAATCTAATTAAAGTATTAGTTATAATACTCTATTAAGATAAGAAGTAAAGAAGAGATTAAATATAATAGTCTATAAAGGTCTATTAATATTCTTATATACTTACTATCTAGCGTTTATTTCTAAGTACTTACTCTAGAGTATTTACTCTAGAGTACTTATTTTAAAGTATTTACTCTAAAGCGTTTACTCTAGAACGTTTACTACTAAATAGTTACGTATTCTACTATACTATATTACTTAGCCTAATTGTGTATAATATAATAGCTTACCTACTACTTAGTATTATAATACTATCTCTTTTTCTTATACTAAGTCTATCTTTAAGCCTAAGCTTCTATTAGTTAGGTCTAGCTTATAAGTAGTTTACTCTACTTTCTAGTTAAAAACTATCTTACTATAATATTACTTCTCTTATAGTCTTATAGACTTTATCTTTTATTAGAAATCTTTACTATAAACTATATTTCTAAAATACTTTATTTATATTATTCTTTTTTAGGTATTCTTTATTTTATTATACTAGATTCTACTTTAAAGTATACTAAGTATACTTATATAGGGCGTCTCTATATTAGTATAACTTAGGAGTCTCTTAATTAAACTTATAAAAAGTTTTATAAAAAAGTTAATAATAATAAAAAACTTTTTACTATTATTATTACTTATTTACTACGTAATAAAAAAATATTAAAATCTACTAAAGAGCGTACTTGCTATAAGGCCTTATACCTAGCGTTAGAGTTAGAGTAAGAAGGTAATAAAGTCTTAGCGCAAGTTCTTAACTATTTTACTACTACTATTAATATTACCTCTTCTCTTACTATTTAGTCTACTATTAGCTTATTAAATAAATTTATTATAACTAAAGGTACTTTATAGGCTTTATATAGTTAGGTTTATTATAAAACTTTTTTCTACTAATATATCTATTATATCTTAGCTATAGCTTTATATATCTTATATATCTTAGTATATTATATTTACTTTTTACTTTCTTAAGTATCTACTAATAATTCTATAAATTAGCTTTAGGTTTCTATATATTTTTACTTACTAAGTAGCTTTTCTATTTTACTAGCTACTTTTAGAGAAACTATATACTTTAGAAGGCGTTACGTCCTATTTCTTAATATCTTTATAGGTCTTTAACTTTAAACTTATTATCTTCTTCTTTCTAATATTAGAATTATTACTATACTAGTATTTTTAGCTTAGCTAGTTCTAGTAAGCTTATATAGAACTTAGAGTATACCTTAGTATCTTTAAGTAGTTCTAGTATTTTTATTACTAGCCTATTATTTTCTTTAACTAAAAATAGTCTAACTTTAATATAGTCTAGTCTTTTACTAAGTTACTTTATTTATAGATTCTTTATATAAAGATATACTTTATCTCTTTCTTTTAGCTAAAGTACTATTTTTTATTTTTAATTAATATATAAAATACTTTATTTCTAAGCTTCTTTTAGTTTTTATCTTATCTTATTATAGAGTTCTTATATATCTTCTACTCTAACTAATACTACTTCTATCTTAGGTTTTAGTAGTATTCTCTTAAATAAATTAAAGTATATCTTATAGTTTATAAAATATAGTATTTTACTTATTACTTCTAAGTACTTATTATTATATACTAATTATACTATAAGTAATAGTAATACCTAATTATTCTACTTCTAATTACTATAAATCCTTAGGTATATCTTTAATATCTTATTAGTCTATTCTATCTATCTATCTATTTATAGATAATAGGCTATTAATAGCTTTCTTTTTATCTCTATTACTATAAGTAGTATTATCTAGTAATTAAATATAAAAAGCTTATCTCTATTATTAATAATACTCTTTAGTATCTTATATCTTTATATTAGTACTTCTAGTAGTACGTATCCTAGTTAATCTACTATATAGTTACTTTAGAATTTCTTTATCTTAGCGTATTTTATAAATTAGTTTATAATTACTATTATTATATTATATCTTATTTTTATTATTAAGTCTTTTAATATTAGTAGTCTTGTAATAAAGTTTATTACAACGTCTATTTATAGTTCTTTTAGTATCTTAATTACTTATATTTTTCTATAAAGTATATATATCTTATACTTATTCTTTTAGTAATTTACGTATTCTTTAATAAACTACGTTACTTTCTCTTTTATTTTACTAAATCTATAGTTTTTCTAGATTAGTTTTATAGTTTATATAATCTCTAAGTACTTATATACTAGGTTATTATAGTATTATTATATAATTACTTTTTATAATTCTTCTAGAACTTTATTTATAATCTTAACTAAGTTATTAATTTCTTACTCTTCTACTAGTTATATATTTAGTACTAGGTATCTTTATCTATTATCTTAGAGTATAGCTTCTTCTACTACTTATCTCTTTCCTATAATATTATATCTTTAGCTAAGCGCGTCTACTTAGCTATTTTCTTTACTTAGTACGTACTAGATCTTAAATTTATACTATCTTAGTAGTTCTAACTATTATATCTACTTATCTTTTAACTTCTTACTTATTATAAAGTATATTAAGTTCTTATAATCTATCTTAATAATTACTTTTATTATACTTTTAGTATATACTCTCTAATATTTAAGCGTATTAACTATTATAAGTAGCTCCTTATTATATATATTATATCTTTCTTCTTACTCTATAAACTTCTCTAAATAGTATATAATTAGATACTATTTCTCTTTATACTCTTATAGCGCTATTACTCTATAAGCTAGGTTAAATATATTTATTTTAATAACTAAGGTCTTATTACTATAAAATTACTTTAAAACTAGTAGTATAATATAAGCTTACTTAAGCTCTTGTAAGGGGTCTAGGGCGGAGAGCTATTAGGGTACGCTTAGCGCTATCGACGAGCTCTACTAGGCTAAGTAACTAGTGCGTGCTAGCTCTATCGGCTAGTATATTCCACCGCATACAACTTAGTACAACCCTAAGCGAGTTCGAAGAACTTTAAGCGATAATAACTAGTATATATATTATATACTACTGCAATAGCTTAACTAGCTATTAGCCCCTTTTTATTAGGATTAGCTTAGTAGTATACTATCCTTACAGCTCTTTATAAGCTTATTTTTACTCTACTCTTTATTCTTATATTATTTCTTTTTTTATAAACTTTATAAGTATTAGTACTTTTTTTAAAACTCTATCTATAAAGTATTAGTTAAAGTTAATAAATCTTAGGAACGATTATATATCTTTAACTATCTTAGGTTCTTTCTATTCTTTTACTACTTTAATCTTTTTTTAGCTTATCTTAACTTTATTAATACTTATTATATATCTTAAAAACTTTACTTCTATTTAGTACTATTTATACTTCTCTAGCTTTAGTTATAGGTTATATTAGTCTAAGTACTATAGTACTATTATTACTTACTTTATATACTTACTTTCTTCTTTAGAATATATTAGTATATTATCTAAGTAAGTTATAATAAACTTATCTAAGTATTCTTATAATATATTATTAATTAGTCTTTAGAATATTACTAGTATATTTATTAGTTTAAAGAGTATTACTATATACTTATAATATTTATAGTATATTTAGAATACTATCTTTTACTTTTTACTTACTTTAATTCTTATTAAGTAGTATCTATCTTTTAGGTCTAGCTTTATAAAAATCTTAGCTTAGCTTAGCTTATCTTAGAGTTTATCTATATTTAGTAGTAGGTAGTAGTCTTTTACTATAATATTGTTTAGTTTTTAGTAGTCTATATATATTCTTAGTAGTCTCTTCTTTTGTTATAGGTATAATAAAAGAAATCGAGATAGAACTAATTAGTCTTAATCTAGGCGCTAACAAAGTATAGGACGAGTAAGGTAACAACCTCGATTAGGAAACTATACATAACTAGGACACCTAGGCTAATCTATAATCTATAGACTCTTAGCACTAATAGATTATAGATTAAAATAATCTATAATCTACTAGTCTTAGTAAATATAGATTATAGATTACAACAAGTATATAGTTAGTAAGATACGTATTATTAAGATAGTATTAGTAATTTAATCCTTTAACTATAGAACGCTAGTACAAGATAGTTACAAAATATCTTCTACTATTTATAGTTATTATAGATCCCTATATAAGCTTTTATTATTATCTCCTAATCTACTAACCTCTTTATAGGTACCTATAGTTAATAATAGGTAGCTTATTACACCTTACTAATTTAGTTATTACAAGAAGCAAAGCGTAAGTAGTGCGTAGTCTAGCTAACACGATAGTAGAAAGCTTAACTAAATAAATAAGTAAAGCCCCTAGGAGTAGTCTAGAAATAGATAGTACTATATAGGAAACAATTAAGGGTTATCTTAACTAACTAATTAATAACAAAGAAAATATAAAGATAGTAATTAATACCTTAGAGATATAAAATAAGGAACTATAAAATTACGCGAAATAAAACAAGGTATAGATTAAAGCTATTATCTAAGGTTAGAATTAGATAGAACTAATTACGCAACGCTTAGAGATAAGTACAATAAAGAAACTACTAAAGATACTTATCCTTAAGAAGTTTAATAGAATAAGAGAAAAGCTAAGACCTTTTATTATATTAGTATAACTCTAGATAGATATACAAGTACTATACTTTAATATAGAAGAAAAGAAGGTAATATATATTAGATTATACCTTAAGGAAGACGTAATAAGATAGTATAAACCTTACTAGATAGATTACACAATATATTTACTAATAACCTAGAAGGATAAGACTAAAGCTATTTTTAAAAGTTATAAGTACTTTACTAAATAAATAAGAGTAGTATTTAGAGATATAGATGTTACCTAATAAGCTAAAGAGTAGCTAGAGAAGCTTACATAGAACTAGAGTATTCCTAAGTACGTATTATAGTTTAAATAACTATCCTAAAATATAGAATAGAACAAGTTAGCCTTAATATTACAATTTAAACAAGGACTTAACTCTAAAATCTAATATAAGATAATATATATAGAGAAACTACGAACACTAGAAGCCCTAAAGTAATAGGTAATCTAAATCGATAATAATTTTTAAGAATAGAAAAAAAATAAATATAGAGGTTATACCTAGAACTACAACAAAAGAGACTTAATAGTCCTTAATATAAATAAAGATAAAAAGAAGAAAAAGAAGAATAAAGACTTTACGTACTTTAACTATAGTAAACTAGGCTACTACGTAAAAGATTACTAATTACAAAAAAAGAAAGATATAGTATATTATAAATATAGGAAACTAGGACACTTTATAAAAGATTATAGAAGTAAGGACCTAAAGAAAGAAACTTAGTTAAAGATAACTAAAAAGAAGAAAGAAGTACTATAAGTATAGGCTAAACCTTAAGAAAAGGTAGCTAGGAGTAAAGAAGTATAATACGTAATACTCTATTAGACTTTTTATTATAATAACAACTACTATATATATCTTTTTAGTAAATAGAGAGTAGTATAGTTCCTATAGAAATAGAGATATAGAGTAGCTATAATAAAAGAAAGTAGAATAAAAGCTTAGCTACAAGAGATAGCTTAAGTAATAGACTTACTAATAGAAGACTTAGAAGGGGAAGAGCCCCTAGTACTATTAATCTAGGCCGAAGAACTAGTACTAGATAAAGAGACTACTACAACTACCTCTAAAAGACTAAGAAGAAGTAAAAAACAAGTTAGTATAAGAGGTATAGAGTATACCTAGCTAATAATATATAGTTATAATAGTTATATAATAATAAATATAAAAGAATAAAATAGAAAATAGAAGTTTATTTAGAAATACTTACTAGTTATAAGTATAGAGGAAGCGTATAAAGACTAGAAAGAACGTAATCTTAAAAAAACTAAGTTTACACTATTTTAAGAATAGATAAAGCAATATATAGTTATAGTAAGAAGAATACCTATATAGAGAGAATAGTAATACCTTATAAGAAAGATATAATAGATTAATAAAGCCTATATACTAAGAGTACTAGTAGTATACTATATCCTAATAACAAATATACCTAGTAAAGATAAGTACTAGGAAGAGGATAATAAGATAATAGATCTAGAATATCTAGTACATTTTAAAGTATTATAGATATTATACCTAGATAAGAATTATATTATATATAGGAACCCTAAAGTAAATAACAATATATAGCTAATAAAGAGAAAAGGCTATAACTATATAAGAGTAATTATAGTAAAAGATATCTAAAGATAAGAAATAATTCTAGAAGATAGATACGTAGTAGTAAAACCTAGCCTAAAACTATCTAAGAAATGCGTCTAAGAAAGACTATAGTATAAATATATAAATAATAAATACTCTAAATATAAGATATATAAACTTAAAGTAGGCCTATAGCTTTAAAAAGATAGATAGTTTAATAAGACGCTAAAGTAAAAAAGGCTAGAAGGTATAAAAAGCTTATATATTATAAAAATAGGTATATACTAAAGAAAAAAAGTACAATTAATAATTAATAGTAGAGCTACAAGAAACTTTATATTAAAGAAGTTTGTAGAAATATAAAGAATAAAGTATATAATAAAGAAATACCCTCGATAACTAAGTATAATTAAAAGAAAGCTATTCTAAGAACCTATATAGTTTAAGACAATACCTTTAATACTAAAGTTAGAAGGACTAGAAGTTAAGAACATAGTTATAGATATAACAACAATTAATAATAAATAAGATATAATATTAGGAATACTATAGTTATAGATAACTAACCTAAGAATTAATTAAAGAATAGGAGAAATTAAATACTTAAGACAAGATATATTAAAAGCTAACATAAGTACATATAAAAGAGAATTCCTAGAAGAATATAAGAAATAAGAAAGATAGCTTATAGAGCTAAAAGACTACCTTCTAGAATATTAACTATAGGACTTAGTAATAGAACTAGAAGAAAGTAAAGACGTAAGATAGAGCCTAGTCTATTAAAAAATAGAAGAGGAGTCTAAAATTAAACGAATATTTATCTAAAATATAATAAAGAAGGGATAGATATAGGAATCTAAATCTAGAGTAGTATATAGACTTATATTTATAGATAAAAAGGGAATAAATAATAAAAGACTTTACGTAGATTTTAGAAAAACTAACGCAATTACTAATAAGAATTAATACCTACTACTATAAATAGATAGAATATAAGACAAACTATAAAGAGTAAAGATCTTTATAAAGTTAGATATCTAGAACGCCTACTATTAAATTAGAATTAAAAAAGGCGACAAGTAGAAAATAGTATTTAGAATATAGTATAGACTATATAAATACTTAGTTATGCTATTTAGCTTAATAAACGCACTAGCAGTATTCTAAGAAAGAATTAATATAGTACTAAGAGAGTACTTAGATATATTTATATTTATATACTTAGATAATATCCTTATATTCTTAGAAATAGAAGAAGAATATATATAATATATACACAAAGTACTAGAAAAACTAGTAGAAGCTAAAATATTTCTTAAAATAAGAAAATATAAGTTTTATACAAAAGAAATAGACTTCCTTAGATTTATTATTAAACTAGGAAAAATTAAGATTAACCTAGAAAAGATTAGATTAATTAATAAATAGCTAACACTAAGAAACCTAAAAGAGGTACAATAATTTTATAGACTAGCTAATTTTTATAAGAAATTAATAATAGGATTATCTAAAGATATAGAACTAATAATAAACTTTATAAAGAAAGATATACTATTTAAATAGATAAAAGAGTACGATAAAGTATTTAACAAGATTAAGAGAAAGTTTACAAAAAACCTAGTTATTAGGATATATAACCTAGACCTACTAGTAATAGTAAAAATAGATACATCTAACTTAGTCTATAGAATAGCACTAATATAAGAAGATCTAGAGACTAAGAAAGAATATTTAGTTAAATACTTCTCTAAGAAAATAAAAATAGTAGAACTTAACTACCTAATTTATAATAAAAAGATACTAGTAATCTATAAAGTATTTAAATAATAGAGAGTATACTTATAAGGAGTAAAGTACTAGATAAAGGTCTATATAGACTATAAGAACCTTATAAGATTTATAATAAATAAAGAATTGTTATAATACTATACAAGATAGTAGGAGTTCCTATTAATATTTAATATAGAAATTATATATATAAAAGGAAAAGACAATTAATTTATAGATACTCTTAGTAGAAGACTAGACTTATAAGAAGAAGTAAGCGCTACTAGTATAGTTCTAATTAAGAATAAAGAAGGATACTTAGTCCTAAATATACTTAAGATAGCTACAATACTTAAAAGAATAAGTAGTAAGCTAGATAAATAGATTTAGAAAACAACGTAAGAAGTAACTAAAGAAATAGAGAAACTAGAAATCTAAGAAAGATTTATACAAGTATATAGAAGAATATATATCCTAAGTAAGATATAAAGAGAATTTATACAATAATTCTACAAATTACTAGTATATAGTTACTAAGGAATTAAAAAAATATTAGATAGACTACTACAAGAATACTATATCCTAAAAGTAAGATAACTAGTAATAGAAGTACTACAAGATTATATAGAATACTATAGGAATAAATATAATAGACACGTACTATATAGAATATTATAACTAGGAGAGATACTAGAATAACTATAGGGAGTTATTATAATAGACTTTATTACAAAATTACTTAAGTCTAAAGACTTAATATTAGGAGTTAAGTATAACAAAATTATAATAATAGTAGATAAACTTATAAAGTATATATACTTTAGACTATATAAAGAGAAAAGTAGGATAGAGGTTACTATATACTAAGTTCTAAGAACTATAATTAGTTAATATAGACTACTAGATAAGATTATTATAGATAGAGACGTATAATTTATATTAAAACTATAGAGAACGATAATAGCGCAATTAGGAATATAATACGCAATGTCTATAGTATATTACTTATAGATAGATAGATAGTTAGAATAAATAAATTAGATAGTAGAATAATACCTAAGATACTACCTTAACTATAACTAGAACAATTAGGTATAGTTACTACCTATAGCACAGTTAGTATATAATAGCGTAAAGAATATAGTAATAGGAGTATTACTCTTCTTTATAAACTATAGATTTAAGCTTAATATATACTAAATACTAAGAGACTAGATATCTTAGTCTTTAAGAAGAGAAAGTTTTACTAATAGACTTAAAGAGATATATAACTAATTAAGATAAGATATAGAATTCTTATACAATTATATAGTAAAATACTATAACAAGAAGTATAAAAAGAGACCTTAATTTAGAAAGAGAGAAAAAGTATAGTTAGTATAGAAGAATATTAAGAGCAAACAACTAAGTTTAAAACTAGACTACGTTAAGATAGGACTATATAAAATTAAGAAAGAAGTTACACTAGTTATATTTAAGTTAAAGCTACTAAATAAAATAAGGATATACCTAATATTTTACATAGCTCTACTAGAATAAGCACTATAAGAAGTAGAACTACTAGTATACAAAGTAGATATATATAAAGAATAAGAAGAATAAGAAGTTAAAGAAATCTTATAATACTAGTTTTATAATAGAAGAAACTACTACTTAGTAGAATAGATAAGTATAGATAAAAAAGGACAACTATAGAAAAAGATATAGGAACTAGAGGACAATCTTAATTACTCTAAGAAACTAGAGGAGTTCTAAAGTTAAAACCCTCTAAAACGCCTAGTAGCAAACTAAGAAAACTAATATTACTAATAATAGATAGAGAGATAATAGAGACGTCTAGCGCAAGACCTACTATAGCAATACTAAATACTTTATCTAAGTCTAGCTTAGCTTCTAGAGCTACTAACTACTTAGCTAATTTCTTATTATTTAAGGCCTTTATCTTATAAAAATAAGAGAGATAAGCTTAATTCTCTACTAGCTTACTCTACGCAAGCTCTTAGATACGCTTACACTTAGCTTTAGCTTCTATAATTTAAGATAGTAATTTCTCTTAAGTCTAGTTAATAGCTTTCCCTATTATTGTTAAGCTTAGACGTAAGAATAAGTATAATAAACTTATACTTAGAAAGAGAAATACTAGATATATTATAAGAGCTACGTATATTTATATAAATATATACTTTATAAGCCTTACTATTGTTTATAGAAATAATATAAGGAAGAGACTTAGGGTTTAACTTAGGAGAAGTATAATAAGAATAGGGAAATATTTTAATACTATTACGTAACACGCAATTAGTAAAGAGATAGTAGCAACGTATAGATAAAATAGTTATAAGAGAAGATAAAGAACTCTATATTAATAAAGAAACTAGACTAATAACTCTAGCTCTAGGATAGGTAAACTAGGACCTACCTAGGAGGAGAGATAGTATTATAGGTGTAATAGAAGAAATTAAGATAGAACTAATTAGTCCTAATCTAGGCGCTAACAAAGTATAGGACGAGCAAGGTAACAACCTTAATTAGGAAACTATACATAACTAGGATACCTAGGCTAATCTATAATCTATAGACTCTTAGTACTAATAGATTATAGATTAAGATAATCTATAATCTACTAGTCTTAGTAAATATAGATTATAGATTACAACAAGTATATAGTTAGTAAGATACGTATTATTAGGATAGTATTAGTAATTTAATCTTTTAACTATAGAACGCTAGTACAAGATAGTTGTAAAATATCTTCTACTATTTATAGTTATTATAGATCCCTATACAAGCTTTTATTATTATCTCCTAATCTACTAACCCCCTTATAGGTACCTATAGTTAATAATAAGTAGCCTATTATATCTTTTTTAGTATAAAGAGAATTAGAAATCCTACTAATAATAAGGATTTTTATATATATCTTTTCTTTAGGTCTCTATTTAGTTTTTTTTAGAGTATTACTAATTTACTTTCTATTAATTAGTAAATAAGCCTAAAAGGTAGCTCTTTTTCTTCTTATAACTTAATTATATAGTCCTAGAGTTAGTACTTAGGTAATACTAGTATATCTATCTCTTCTATAAATAAGTAGCTAAACTTCTTATATTATTCTAAGATCTTAGAAGTTATATATTACTCCTCTACTCTTACTTCTTAGCTTAGCGCCCTACTAGTACTTATAGAGTTACTTATTCTCTCTTAATAAGTTACTATTAAAGCTACTATCTTATATAGTACCTTCTTATCTACTATTAAATACTACTAATATATAAGCTTAGATCTACGTACGTCTTTATAGTTATTAAATAAGAAGTTCTAGTTTTTCTAATTAACTCTAGGATTAAACTCTTATAGCTATAAGAGTCCTAGTATAATATCTTTATTAGCTAAAACTAATATATCTAGAGTAATCCTTATACTATATCTTTAAATAATAATCTCTATAGTTACTTTATTACTAACTATTAGGTTTTTTAGTATTAGTTATCTATTTACAATATAGATTAGATATAGTATCTTCTTTACTTATAGTTAGAGTCTTACTTATTTTACTACTTTAGGTGTAATTAGGTTTATAAATAACTCTAAATCTACTAATACTTTTATTTTTTCTCCTCTTATCTTTACTAGGAGTTTAATAAGTCTTTTAGCGTTAATAGCGTTATAGCTTCTAGATATATATCTAGTATTAGCTATTTACTTAAAAAAGACTTAATCTTATAATCTTTATTTATCTTTTACTAAAATCCTTAGAGTATTTTAATTTCTTTATATTATTTATACTTCTTAAGCGTATAGGTTTACTAGATTAGATTAATATATTAGTTATTTATAAGTATCTTACTTATATTTACTTCTTTTTTAGTTATACCTAAAAAGTACTCTACTTTTTACTTATCTTATAGGTATTATTTATATCTTATATTTATATACTCTTCTTAGTTCTATTTATATCTAGATCTTTTATAAGAGAAATATCTAGATCTTATCTTATTAAAATAGTAAGTAAAGTAGTTATTATAGTAATATCTTATCTATAATAGTAGTAGATAGTTTAAGTTATATAAGTATAGCTAGTATTATAGTTTTTATATTAATACTAGATCTATAATAATTAGCGCCTAATTATTATTTATATATAATAATTTATATTACTAGATTTACTTTACTTTATATATCTAGTATTCTTTATCTTACTATTCTTTTACTAAGTAGTAGCTATCTACTAGTCTTTAGATTTCTTTTATAAATTTATCTTATACTTTAGTATTTTCTTACCTTAGCTCTAGTATTCTAGGTACTATTTTATATTTAGAAGTCTTAAGCTCTTAGTTTTCTTTTTTATTCTTATCTTAGGCTATATATACTTACTTTCCTAGATATAGCGTTATCTTATACCTATACTCTACTCTTCTTTAGTATAGCTAAAGGTATTCTAAAGTATCTATTCTAGCTTATTTCTACTTTAGCTAATACTTTCTTATATAGCTTTATATTCTTAGTAGTATCTTTATAGCTTTTACTTTATTATCTATTATAAGGTTTATTAGTTATATAGTAATCTTATAGTAGTTATATCTTTTACTTATATCTTACTACTAGAGGTTTATAGTCTTATAATCTCTCTTCTCCTAGCTTCTTCTAGGGATTACTTCCTATTCTTCTTCTCTATCTTTATCTTACTACTTAAGTATATTAATTTATTATATAATCTTATTCTTTACTTAGTAATTCTTTACTAAGTACTCTATATTACTATACTCATAGTATTTTTAGCTTTTTACTTCTTTAGAGTTTTTATAGTAATAGTATTCTTATTTTCTTAGGTTTATATTATTAATATATATCTTGTCTAGCTTAAAGTATTTATAGCTACTCTAAACTTACTTGTTCTTGTATTTATATTACTACTTATACTTAAGTTAGTACTTCTTATTTTCTATACGTAGTACTTTTATATTCTTAGCTTTTACTATATATTTATATATATAGTTATTAACTTAGATTACTTCTTTTATTAAGTCTTTTAACGTTTTAATTATAACTTTACTACGTATTAGCTTACTTTAAATATTACTCTTAAGTCTTTATTAAAATATCTTTATTAATAACTTATTATTCTATTCTATTTATATTGTATAGCTTTAGAACTTATTAGTATAGTCTACTACTACTTTGTTTTATTATAGCTACTATATTATATACTCTACTACTACTATCTTATTTACTAGTAGAAAGGCTTATTATACTTTATCTTTAAACTTAATCTATTCTTTAAATATCTTATTATAGTTACTATTATTATTATTAAAGTATTTCTTAAAGTATAGTATAACCTATTTCTTTACCTTACTTCTTATATAAGATAATATAAGTATAGCTCTATCTTTATTCTAAACTTAGTCTACTTTAAAGAAGAGATTAAGTTATAAGATTTATAGTTTAAGCTTATTCTATTCTCTATAGTAGAGGTCTAGCTTTATAACTTTAGAAGTAGCTATATAGGTTACTCCTATACGCTAGTTATCTATATTTATTAATATATTACTTATCTTAAAAGTATTTAATATATTAAGACCTTAGAACTAGTAAAAGTAATAAAGGTAAGTAAGCTTTTATAAGATAAGCGAGGTTAATAAATAAGTTAGTTACTTAGCTTAATTAATAGTTAGCTTTTATTCGAGTATTATAAGGTATATAAGTATTAATAGGTAGATAAGAATCTAATTAAAGTATTAGTTATAATACTCTATTAAAATAAAAAGTAAAGAAGAGATTAAATATAATAGTCTATAAAAGTCTATTAACGTTCTAATATACTTACTATTTAGCGTTTATTTCTAAGCGCTTACTCTAAAGCGTTTACTTTAGAGTACTTATTCTAAAGTGTTTATTCTAGAGCGTTTACTCTAGAGTATTTACTACTAAATAGTTACGTGTTTTACTACGCTATATTACCTAGCTTAATTACGTACGATATAATAGCTTACTTACTACTTAGTATTATAATATATATCTAGGAAGGTAGGTATATATAGCCTAAAATAAGAATAAGAAAAAAAACTAAAAGCTTAAGACTTCTAAATATAAATTAGTACCTAAAATACTAAAGCTAAAGTAAGAAAATACTAAAGTATAAGATAAATTTATAAAAGAAATCTAGAGACTAGTAAATAGCTACTACTTAGTAAGAGAATAGTAAGATAAAAAATACTAAGTAAAGTAAACCTAGTAATATAAATTATTATATATAAATAATAATTAGGCGCTAATTATTATAGATCTAGTATTAATATAAGAACTATAATACTAGCTATACTTATATAACTTAAACTACTTACTACTATTATAGATAAGATATTACTATAATAACTACTTTACCTAATATTCTAATAAAATAGAATCTAGATATTTCCTTTATAAGAGATCTAGATATAAATAAAACTAAAAAGATTATATAAACGTAAAATATAAATAATACTTATAAGATAAGTAAAAAGTAAAGTACTTTCTAAGTATAACTAAAGAAAATATAAATATAAGTAAGATACTTATAAATAACTAATATATAAATCTAATCTAGTAAACCTATATACTAGAGAAGTATAAATAATATAGAGAGATTAAGATACTCTAAGGATTTTAGTAAAAAATAAATAAAGATTATAAGATTAAGTCTATTTTAAGTAAATAGCTAATACTAGATATATATCTAAAAGCTATAATACTATTAATACTAAAAGACTTATTAAACTCTTAGTAAAGATAGAAAAAGAAAAAATAAAAGTATTAGTAGATTTAGGGTTATTTATAAACCTAACTATACCTAAAGTAGTAAGATAAGTAGGACTCTAACTATAAGTAAAAAAGATACTATATCTAATCTATATTACAAATAGATAACTAATACTAAGAAACTTAATAGTTAGTAATAAAGTAACTATAGAGATTATTATTTAAAGATATAGTATAAGGATTACTTTAGACGTATTAGTTTTAGCTAATAAAGATATTATACTAGAACTCCTATAGCTATAAGAGTTTAATTCTAGAGTTAATTAGAAAAACTAGAACTTTTTATTTAATAACTATAAAGATATACGTAGATTTAAGCCTATATATTAGTAGTATTTAATAGTAGATAAGAAAGTACTATATAAGATAGTAGCTTTAATAGTAACTTATTAAGAGAGAATAAGTAACTCTATAAGTACTAGTAAGGCGCTAAGCTAAGAAGTAAGAGTAGAAGAGTAATATATAACTCTTAAAATCCTAGAATAATATAAGAAGTTTAGCTACTTATTTATAAAAGAGATAGATATACTAGTATTACTTAAGTACTAATTCTAAGACTATATAATTAAGTTATAAAAAAGAAAGAAGCTACCTTTTAAGCTTATTTACTAATTAATAGAGAGTAAATTAGTAATACTCTAAGAAAAACTAAATAGAGACCTAAAGAAAAGATATATAGAAGAATCTTTATTATTAGTAGGATTTTTAATTCTCTTTATACTAAAGAAGAAAAAACTACTAAAGATATATATAAACTACTAAAAACTAAACAATATTATAGTAAAAGACTAATACCTACTACTAAATATAGATAAACTCTAAAATAAGCTAAGCTAAGCTAAGATTTTTATAAAGCTAAACCTAAAAGATAAATACTACTTAATAAGAATTAAAGTAAGTAAAGAGTAGAAGATAGTATTTTAAATATACTATAGATATTATAAGTATATAGTAATACTCTTTAGACTAATAAATATACTAGTAATATTCTAAAGACTAATTAATAATATATTATAAGAATACTTAGATAAGTTTATTATAGCTTACCTAGATAATATACTAATATATTCTAAAGAAGAAGGTAAGTACGTAGAGTAAGTAATAATAGTACTATAGTACTT
>JALNQF010000383.1:0-37254 GCA_028456385.1 Ophiosphaerella korrae | reverse complement strand
AGCTAGTAAAAATAAAGATCGCTAACTAGCTATAGCTAAGAGAAAGAGAGATACTAATTAAAGTTTTTCTATATTAAGAAGCTGCGTTAAGCTTTAACTTTATAGAATTAGGCTATATCTACCCTAATATTATCTTACTAGTTTAAATTAATATAGTACTCTATAAGGCCTAGAAAGAGAATAGCTTCTTTATACTTTATAAACTAAGAGAAGTAGTTATTAAGATAATTTAAAAATAGTTAGACTAAGAAGTCCTTAAATTAAGTAAAAGCCTATATAGTAACCTCTAGTTCCTAGTAAAGAAAAAGGACTAAAGATACTAACTTATTAATAATACCTAGCGTACTAATAGTGTAACTATTAGGGACGCTAACCTATCTCTAAACCTAGATAAATTCTTAGAGAAATTTATAGGTTACTACGTCGTATCCTTAATAGACTTCTTCTCTAGATATAATTAAGTAGAGCTCTATTAAGACTCTAGACTACTTATAGTATTTTATACGCTAACTTATAGACTAGTATAGTAATATACTCTACTTATAGGTACTATAAACTCTATTGCTAAGTTTATATAAGTAGTAACTAAAATCTTATAAGAATTAATTCTAACTAGCTATTTATTATATATAGATAACATCGTAGTAAAAGGCCTAAAAATAGACTATAACTTAGACTTACTAGAACTTAGGATCTAAAGGTTTATTAGTAAATATATTATTAATATAGATAAAGTTTTATACAACTTTAAGAGGGCTAGTACTACTACTTTAAGTCTTAAATTAGATTAGTACTATAACTCTATAGAGATTGTAAGGTATATAGTAGATAAAGAGAGCTAGTACCTAGCTAATAAGAAAGTCTAAAAGATAATTAAATAGCTAGCCTATAAATCTTTAAAGAAAGTCTAAATATTTATTAGCTTTTACGTATACTATAGAATCTAGATTAAAAGTTTTACTAAGATAGTAATACTACTATTTAAGCTACTAAGAAAGAATAAAGAATTTAAATAGAGTTAAGAAGCTTCTCTTACTATAAATAAATTAAAAACCTAACTAACTAGTATACTAGTATTAGTCTCTATAGACTATAGCGAGCTTATTAGACTAATTGTTATATTAGTTAATAGAAGTAAAAAGGGTTAAGGCGTAGTACTCTAGTAAGAAAACCTAAAGAGCTATTAGAATATAGTATACTATAAATTAGGAGTATAGTTACTTTTAGAGCGTAACTAGGATTCTAAGAAATATAAGTACAAAGCTATACTACTAGTACTTAAGAAATTCTACTTATAAATCTATAGAGTTTATTTTATAGTAGAAATAGACGCCTATATACTTATAGAATAACTTAATTAAAGTGCTAGCGACTTCCTAGGAGCCCTAATTACAAGATAGCTTACCTTTCTAAATATATAGGAATTTAATATAAAGTATGTAGCTAGGAAAAAGAACGTAGTAGTAAATACTCTCTTAAGGCGACTAGAGCTACTAGGATAGTAGCTACTAAAAGAGCTTAAAGAAGACGTAAAAGAATTTATAAACTACTATCTAGGGTCTATAACCTTTATCTTGCTATAGATAAGCCTTTAGGACCTAGAATTTATATACTTAAAGATAGAAATAGACCTAAGTGTACTAGATACTCTAGAAACGCCTTTTCTATATAATATTATAAAATAGCTAGTAATACTATAAACTCTAGCTAGAATAAGTAGAATAGACACCTAAAAGCTCTATAGAAATACGCAAAAGTATAAGGTTATATAAAGACTTTTATAGGCTAAAGGCTCTAAATAGTACTTACTAAAAAGAGTAGTAGATAAAAAAGAAGAGTAGCTAGAGATTCTAAAGGTACTACACGATAAAAGTAGATACTAAGGCTAAGAAGGAATATAGTAAAAGATCTAGACGCAATATTTCTAGCTAAATATATTTAAAGATATAGAAACCTATATAAAATCTTACTAGGAATATTAATTTTATTTACCTTAGATAGTAAAAGAAGAGCTATACCTAAATTAGGGACCTAAGGTCCTATAAGGATAGATTATACTAGATATAGTTTATATACCTAATAGTAAAAGAGGTAAGAGATATATAATTATATATTAGGACCTTATAAGCTTATATATAGAGGCTAAAGCTCTTAGAATTAATATATTAGAAGCTATTGCAAAGTTCCTAAAACAAGATATATTCTTAAGATAAAGAGTACTATTTAAAATAATAGTAGATAGAAGACTAGAAAATAAAGGACTAGTTGCTAACCTTACTTACTTATATAGTACCTAAAAGGTTATTAGAAGTACTTATTACTTTTAAAGCTAAAGAATAATCGAAAGAGGCTATAAAGAGTTAGTAGCTACTCTCTAAAAAATTAAAGGTAATTAGGTAGATAATCTACTCTACGCGCTATAAGTAAATAAGGTTATAGTAAAACGTAGTACTAAAGAGATACTAATATACCTTATATATAGCTAGGAATAAGTCCTACTTATTAAACTCTACGTTCCTATATAGTAAACCTTCCTATAGTTAGAAGTTTATAATACTACTACGCTCCTAGTATTATAAGCCTAGTAGTTTAATAAATATAATAATAAACTCTAAGAAGCTATAGATTATATAATTAGGCTAAGAGAAGAAAGTAAAGAATAGTTTAATACTAAAAGGACGTTGCGTATAAAAGATATACCTAAGAGAATATTAGTACTTGTCTAAGACTTATTTAGCGACTAGAATAAATCTAGATAGTAGAAACTCTAACCTTAGTAGAAGGGCCCTTATTAAGTTATCTAGTTATATCCCTCTAAATAGTACTAGCTTACTAACCTAGATAGTATAAAGTTTAGAAACTATACTCTAAGAGTAAGAGTAGTAGAATTCTACTAGTAAAGCTAGTAAGAACTAATAGATATCTTAGAAAATTTAGAGCTAGAAGCTAAAGATTTTATAGTTAAACAAAAAGAAGAGTAAGCTTTACCTAACGCTAAGGAGTAACCTAAAGGAGTATTAGATAAACTAGTACTAATAGAGCTAGTATTTAGAAGGCAAAGTAGGTAAGTACAAGAATAATATAGATAGGACTTACTATTACTAGTATAAACTTCTTAGCTATAATTAGTTTAAATCCTAGTATAAAAGCCTAAATTTAATCTAGCTAACTTTAAATTCTTTATATAAAAGGAACCTAATAAGAAGATTAATTTTAGCTAAGATTTAGCTAAAAATTTTAAAAAAGAGAGAGAACAAGTAGGTATTATAAGTAAATAGGAGAATTAGCAATAAGAAGAAAAGAACTTAGTTAATTTTCTCTAAAAACAAACAACTAAAGAGGCCTTAGTACTTATATACTAAGAAGAAAAACCCTATATTACTTATTATTACTAATTACTATCCTTAGAACTAGAAGAAGAAGCTTAAGTAGTAAGAGGACTTCTAAGACTAAACCTAGGTAGCTAAAAGTAAATACTACCTAGATAATAAGTATAATAGTAATCCTAATTCTAAAGCTAAGGATCTTAAAGTAGAAAGCTAAGAAAATACTAAAAAAGTAGAAAGAGTATAAAAATAGAAGACTAAGGGCTCCTAGAAGAAGAAGTAGAGGAGCCTAAACCTATTATATTAAATTAAGAATAGACTAGAGTAGAAATACTACTACTAGAAAGTAGAGCGCAAAGAAGAGAAGTTAAAAGAGTAGCTAGATAGTAGCTAGAAGTAAGAGTAGAAGAAGTAAGAGACTTAATAGAGTATCTATAAGTATATCCTAAACTTTTATTAAGACCTAGGTAACTTATATCTAACTCTAGGTTAGTAAGGTAAAAAAAGCGTAAGGGCGTACCTTATAAGGCCTAAGAGGCTAGTAGTTAATAGAGAGAATTTAGAGTAGTATTAAAGCTTAAAGGTAAGCTAGAACTACTAGAAGAAGCGCTTTAAGGGTGTTTACTAATACTAGAAAAAAATAAAGAGTAGAGAGAACTAGAGAGAACTTAATAAACAAGAGCCTTATCTACTATAAAGAAAATAGTAGGTAGAGAATTATTAGACTTACTCTTAGGTATAGTATAACTCTAGAGATACTAGCTATAAGCTTACTAGTAAAAAGAATTATTAGTAAAGCTATAAGAATAGCTAAAAGTCTTAGAGTTATTATCTTTAGGCTTATCTATACTATATACTACTAGGTAAGCCCTAAGCCTATAAAGACGTACTAGCTTACTAGGCGTTATAAGAGGACGCCTATAGGCTACTTAATAACTTAGAGAAACGTTTTAGTAAATAAGATCCTAAATATTACCTACTATAGTATTATACGTAAAGGGCGTAGTAATAAAGTAGCTAGAAGACTAAGTAGCTATAAGAATAAAAGTATTAGCGTAAGTATACTCTTACTTAAAGAGCTTAGTAATATAGTAGTAACTCTTAGTAAAACCTTTAACTTAAGAAAGTACTTACTTGCGTTTAGCTACTAAACTACTAAAAACGCGTTAGCTAAGCTCTAAAAGACTATTAAGACAAGATTAAGTATAATAAGCTTTCTATTATTAACTATAAGTACTTATCTTTAAGAGTTAGTAGAATAAGAAGTAATAGTAAAAGCTTATATTAGGATCTATAATAACTATAAATAATAGAAGATATTTTATAACTATCTTATATTAGCGTTCTATAGTTAAAGGATTAAATTACTAATAGTATCCTAATAATATATATTACTACTAACTATATACCTAGGCTTCTTAGCTAGCTTTATACTTTGTATTTACTAAGATCGCGAATTATAAATTTATTACGTGCTTAGATTTATACTTTGTATTTACTAAGATTATAAATTGTAAATTTATTATATATCTCTATTATAGTTAGTCTCTTAGTCTAGCTTATTTTCCTATAGGTTATATACGTTATTATTATCTATAGTAGGGCTAATTAGTTTAAAGTAGATTCCTCTTATTATAGCTATAATACTATTCTCCTCTCTAGGTAGGTTCTTATTTCTCTATCCTAGGCTTAAGGTTATTAGTCTAGTTTCTTTGTTTATTTCTAATTCTTTATTATTCTCTATATCTTTACGTTCTAATTGCAATAAACTCCTTCTTATTACTTACGTTACTTGTAATAAAGTTAAAATATTTCTTTACGCCTATTATACTTAGTTAAAGCTTACTTATCTTATATCTTTAAAGGATAGTAAACACTACAATAAGTATATCTTAGCTAATATTTAATATAAGTATACGCTATCTAGTATCTCTATTATAGAGTGTAAGTATTTAATTATTATATAATCTCTTCTTACTAAGTTATATAAGGAGAGCTATTAACTAGGCTTAAGAGATACTATTATTATAGCTTATAGAAGCTAAAGCTAAGTATAAGCTAACTCTACGTAAGCTAGTAGATCTTTATTCTTATATTAAGTATCTTTGTTAAATAAAGGCTTATAATAACGCTAAATTATCTAAATAGTCTTATACCTTAGAGGCTAAGATAGATCTTAAAGATATAGTTTAGGCTACTCTAGCTCCTATTATATTAGACGTTCCTATTACCTCTCTATTTAGCGCTAGTAGTATTAGTTTTCTTAGTTCGCTATAAGGTAGTCTAGAGGGTTTTAACTTTAGTAGTCCTCTAGTTTCTTAAAGTAATTAAGATTATCTTCTAGCTCTTATATTTTCTCCTATAGTTGTCCTTTTTCGTCTATACCTATCTATTCTACTAAATAGTAGTTTTTTCTATTATAGAACTAGTATTATAAGATTTCTTTAACTTCCTATTTTTTTTATTCTTTATACGTATCTACTTTATATACTAGTAGTTCTACGTTTTATAGTACTTGTTCTAGTAGAGCTATATAAAATATTAAGTATATCTTTATCTTGTTTAGTAGCTTTAATTTAAATATAACTAGTATAACTTCTTTCTTAATTTTATATAGTCTTATTTTAACGTAGTCTAGTTTTAAACTTAGTTATTTACTTTTAATATTTTTCTATACTAACTATACTTTTTCTCTCTTTCTAAATTAAGGTCTTTCTTTATATTTTTTATTATAGTACTTTACTATACAATTATATAGGAATTCTATATCTTATCTTAGTTAATTATATATATTTTTAAGTCTTTTAGTAAAGTTTTCTCTTCTTAAAAACTAAGATATCTAATTTCTTAGTATCTAGTATATATTAGGCTTTAATCTATAGTTTATAAAAAAAAGTAATACTCTTATTACTACGTTCTTTGCGCTATTGTATACTAATTGTGCTATAGGTAGTAGTTATACCTAATTATTTTAGTTATAGTTAAGGTAGTATCTTAAGTACTATTCTACTATCTAACTTATTTATTCTAAATATCTATCTATTTATGGATAATATACTATAGATATTATATACTATATTTCTAATTACGCTATTATTATTCTCTATAGTTTTAATATAAATTATATATCTCTATCTATAATAATTTTATCTAGTAGTCTATATTAATTAATTATAGTTCTTTAGACTTAATATATAGTAGCCTCTATTCTACTTTTCTTTTTATTTTATCTAAAGTATAAGTACTTTATAAGTTTATCTACTATTATTATAATTCTATTATACTTAACTCCTAAGATTAGGTTTTTAGACTTAGGTAGTTTTGTAATAAAGTCTATTATAATAACTTCTTATAGTTATTTTAGTACTTCTACTAGTTATAATATTCTATATAGTATATATCTATTATCTTTATTTCTATAGTATTCTATATAGTTTTATAGTACTTCTATTACTAATTATTTTACTTTTAGAATATAGTAATCTTATAGTAGTCTATCTAATATTTTATTAATACCTTAGTAAGTATATACTAGTAATTTATAGAATTATTATATAAATTCTCTTTAAATTTTCTTTAGAATATATATTCTTCTATAGGCTTATATAAATCCTTTTTAGATTTCTAGTTTTTCTTTCTCTTTAGATACTTCTTTTATTACTTTCTAAATCTATTTATCTAGCTTACTACTCTCTCTTTTAAGTATTGTAGCTATTTTAGGTATATTTAGGACTAAATATCCTTCTTTGTTCTTAACTAGAACTATACTAGTAGTGTTTACTTTTTCTTATAGGTCTAGTCTCTTACTAAAGGCGTCTATAAATTAATTATCTTTCCCTTTTATATATATAATTTCTATATTAAATATTAATAGGAACTCTTACTATCTTATATAGCGTTATAATAACTCTTTATTTATTATAAATCTTATAAGGTTTTTATAGTCTATATAGACCTTTATCTAATACTTTACTCTTTGTAAGTATACTCTCTATTATTTAAATACTTTATAGATTACTAGTATTTCTTTATTATAGATTAGGTAGTTAAGTTCTACTATTTTTATCTTCTTAGAGAAGTATTTAACTAGGTGTTCCTTTTTAGTCTATAGGTCTTCTTGTATTAGTGCTATTCTATAAACTAAATTAGATATATCTATTTTTACTATTACTAGTAGGTTTAGGTTATATATTCTAATAACTAGGTTTTCTAAGAACTTCTTCTTAATCTTATTAAATACTTTTTTATATTCTTTTATCTATTTAAATAGTATATCTTCTTTTATAAGTTTTGTTATTAGTTTTATATCTTTAGACTATCTTACTATTAACTTTTTATAAAAGTTAGCTAGCCTATAAAACTATTATACCTCTTTTAGGTTTTTTAGTGTTAGCTATTTATTAATTAACCTAATCTTTTCTAAGTTAATCTTAATTTTTCCTAGTTTAATAATAAATCTAAGGAAATCTATTTCTTTTATATAGAATTTGTATTTTCTTATTATAAGAAATAGTTTATTTTTTACTTGTTTTTCTAGTACCTTGTATATATATTATACGTGTTCTTCCTCTATCTCTAAGAATATAAAGATATTATCTAAATATACAAATATAAATACGTCTAGGTACTCTCTTAGTACTATATTAATTCTTTCTTAAAATGCTACTAGTGCGTTTGTTAAGCTAAATAGTATAACTAAGTATTTATATAGTCTATATTATATTCTAAATACTATTTTCTACTTATTACTTTTTTTAATTCTAATCTAGTAGTAGGTATTCTAGATATCTAACTTTATAAAGATTCTTACTTTTTATAGTCTATCTTATATTTTGTCTATTTATAGTAGTAGGTATTAGTTCTTGTTTATAATTATATTAGTTTTCCTAAAGTCTATATAGAGTCTTTTATTACTTATTCTCTTTTTATCTATAAATATAAGTCTATATACTACTAAGGATTTAGATTCTCTTATCTATCTTTTTTTTATTATATTCTAGATAAATACTTATTTAATTTTAGATTCTTCTTCTATTTTTTAGTAGACTAAGCTTTATCTTACATTTATACTTTCTTCTAACTCTATTGCTAAGTCTTATAGTTAATATTCTAGAAGGTAATCTTTTAGCTCTATAAGCTATTCTTCCTATTTCTTATATTCTTCTAGGAATTTTCCTTTATAAGTGCTTATGTTAGCTTTTAGTATATCTTTTCTATTATAACTAATTTTTCCTATTCTCTAATTAATGTGTAGGTTAGTTATCTATAGCTATAGTATACCTAGTATTATATCTTACTTGTTATTAATTATTATTATGTCTATAACTATATTTTTAATTATTATCTCTTTTAGTTTAAGCGTAGAGGGAACTATTTTAAACCTAATAGGTTTCTAGAATAGTTTTCCTTTAATTATACTTAACTATCTAGGGTATTTCTTTATTATATAGTTTATTCCTTATATTTCTATAAACTTCTTTAATATAAAGTTTCTTGTAGCTCTACTATTAATTATTAATTGTACTTCTTTCTCTTAGTATATACCTATTTTTGTAATATATAGGCCTCTTATACCTTCTAGTTTTTCTTATTTAAGTATCTTTACAAATTATCTATCTTTCTAGGGCTATAGGCCTACTTTAAGTTTATATTCTTTGTATTTAGGATATTTATTATTTATATATTTATACTATAGTCCTCTTTAGATATATTTCTTAGTTAACTTAGGTCTAGGCCTTACTACTATATATCTGTTTTCTAAGATTATTTCCTATCCTTAGATATTTTCTACTAAAATTACTCTTATATAGTTATAGCCTCTTCTCTTTATAAGCTATATATTGTTATTTACTTTAGAGTTTCTATATATAATATAATTCTTGTCTAGGTATAATATCTATAATACTTCGAAATATACTAAATATTTTAGATCTATTATCTTGTTATCCCCTTCCTAGTATTTGTCTTTACTAGGTATATTTATTATTAGGATATAGTATACTACGAGTACTTGTAGTATATAGGCTTTGTTAATCTATTATATCTTTCTTATAAGGTACTACTACTCTTTTTTTATAAGTATTCTTTTTACTATAACTATATACTATTTTATTTATTCTTAGAATAGTATAAACTTTATTTCTTTAGGATTATATTCTTTCTAGTCTTTATACGCTTCCTCTATACTTATAACTATTAAGTATATTTAAATAAACTTCTATTCTTTGTTTTATTCTTCTATATCTATTATTATATAGCTATTATAGCTATATATATCTAGCTAGGTATATTCTATACCTCTTATATTAACTTGTTTCTTACTTCCTTGTAGTCCTTTAAAGGAAGTCGTAGTAGTCTCTTTATCTAGTACTTATCTTTTAGCCTAGATTAATAGGGTCTAGGGCTCTTCCCCTTCTAAGTCTTCTATTAGTAGGTCTATTATATAGGCTATCTCTTCTAGCTATACTTTTATTCTACTTTCTTTTATTATAGCTACTTTATATCTCTATTTTTATAAGAACTATACTACTTCTTATTTACTAGAAAGATATATATAGTAGTTGTTATTATAATAAAAGGTCTAATAGAGTATTATATATTATACTTCTTTACTCCTAGCTACTTTCTTTTAAGGTTTAGCTTATACTTATAGTGCTTCTTTCTTTTTCTTAGTTATTTTTAACTAAGTTTCTTTCTTTAGGTCCTTACTTCTATAGTCTTTTACAAAGTATCTTAGTTTCCTATATTTATAATATACTATATCCTTCTTCTTTTATAACTAGTAGTCTTTTATATAGTAGCCTTTCTTACTATAATTAAAGTACGTAAAGTCTTTATTCTTCTTTTTCTTCTTATCCTTATTAGTGTTAAAGATTATAAGGTCTCCTTTGTTATAATTCTAGGTATAACCTCTATATTTGTTTTTCTTCTATTCTTAAAGATTATTATTAATTTAGATTACCTATTATTTTAGAGCTTCTAGTGTCCTAGGTTTCTCTATATATATTATTTTGTATTAGATCTTAGAGTTTAGTCTTTATTTAAATTGTAATATAAAGGCTAACTTATTCTATTCTATATTTTATAATAGTTATTTAAATTATAATACGTATTTAAGAATACTCTAACTTTGTATAAGCTTTTCTAACTACTCTTTAGCTTATTAGGTAATATCTATATCTCTAAACACTACTCTTATTTGTTTAGTAAAGTATTTATAACTTCTAAAGATAGCTCTTATCTTATCCTTTTAGGTTATTAGAGAATGTGTCGTGTAATTAGTCTAGTAGGGTTCGTACTATCTTATTACATCTTTTTCTAGGTGTAGTCTAATATATATTACCTTCTTTTCTTCTATATTAAAGTATAGTACTTATATATCTATTTAAAGTTATACTAAAGCTATAAAAGGTTTTAGTTTCCCCTTTATTCTATTAAACTTCTTAAGGATAAGTATCTTTAGTAGTTTCTTTATCGCGCTTATTTCTAGGCATTATATAATTAGTTCTATCTAGTTTTATCTTTTAATAATAGCCTTAATTTATACTTTATTCTACTTTGCGTAATCTTGTAGTTCTTTATTCTATATTTCTAACGCGTTAATTACTATTTTTATATCTTCTTTATCTAAGATTAGATTATTAATATAGTCTTTAATTGTTTCCTATATAGTACTATTAGACTTATAACTTCTCTTAAGTACTTTACTTATTAAACTTTCTACTATTATATTAGCTAGACTATATACTACTTACACTTTACTTCTTATAATAACTAATTAGTAAAGTATAATAGGCCTCTTATTATTAACTATAGGTACTTATCTTTAAAAGTTAGTAGAATAAGAAGTAATAGTAAAAGCTTATATTAGAATTTATAATAACTATAAATAATAGAAGATGTTTTATAACTATCTTGTATTAGCGTTCTATAGTTAAAGGATTAAATTACTAATAGTATCCTAATAATATATATTACTACTAACTATATACCTAGGCTTCTTAGCTAGCTTTATACTTTGTATTTACTAAGATCGCGAATTATAAATTTATTACGTACTTAGATTTATACTTTATATTTACTAAGATCGCGAATTACGAATTTATTATATATCTCTATTATAGTTAGTCTCTTAGTCTAGCTTGTTTCTCTATAGGTTATATGCGTTGTTATTGTCTATAGTAAAGCTAATTAGTTTAAAGTAGTTTCTTCTTGTTATAGCTATAATATTAAGTAAAAAGAAAAATAAGGTTAAAGACTTACTTAACTTATAATTGTAGCCCTAAATATAATAATAAATACAAGAGCTATTAAAGTAGATAATACTTTTATTATTAAAGAAAATAGAGTATCTAATACTACTACGAATATAGGTAGTATAGCTACAATTACTCTCCTCCTTAGAACTACAAGCTATAGCCCTATTAGAGCCTAGTAGTAGTAGCCCTAGTAGTAAGGCCCTATAAGGGCTAATAGTCTTCTAAGTATACTAACCTACGTAGACTATAGCCTTATAATAGGCTTATATCTCTTAAAGATTATTAATTAAAGAAGGATCCTATAAGCGTATAGCCTAGGTAGCTAAAAAGTCCTAAGTAAGTATCTCTTAACCTTTATAATAGCGTGCCTAATAGTATAGCTAGTAAAAGAGAGACTAAGAGCTATTAGAAGTATAGAAGAAGCTATTAGAGTTATAAGAATAAATATTATAGAGACTATTCTACTAGTAAGCCTTATTCTTATACTTATTATAGTAAGTATATACAAACTCTAAGATAAAGGAAAGAAGCTAGCTAAAGTTACGCTCTTTAAAGATATTAAGAGCTTAGTTAAGAAGGTTATAAAGTAAGTTAAGTAAGAGAGAGTAGTTAAGGAAATAAGTAATAACTAAGAGAAAAGCGTAGTTAGTAAGACCTAAGGGCCTATAAGTAAGAAAGATAGATACTTACCTTTATACTAGAAACAATATATTATAGAAATAGGGTAGAAAGCCTTACTCTTAGTTTAATAGTAACCTAAGAGTAGTTTACCTAGGTTATAAAGTAGCTAAGAAGGATTATTACTACTATAGTTACTCTAGCTAAGCTAGCTAGCTATATAAGACCTAGGTTAGAAGTTAAAAGTAGCTATAATAATTAAAGTAGAAAGTAAATAAGAGAATAAAGCTAAGAAACTAGTAAGAGAGTATAGAGTAGCTAAGATAAGCCTAAAGAAGAGAAGAAGAAAATAGAATAAAAAATAAAGAGATAAAGTTTAAGTATACTTCTAGAGAGCGTTTATAACTTTACTAAAAATTATAGGAGTAAATAACTATAAGAGCCTAACTACTAGTAAAGACGTTTAAATATAGAGCCTAAGGGCTCTACACTAGCTTAACTAATAAATATATATATATAAAAAAAGATCTAGCTATTAAAAATTAATAAGTAAGAGAAGAATTTAGTAAGTAGAGATATATAAAGTAAAAGAACTATTATAGAAATGTAAAAACTACTATAGCTTATAAAACGTACGTAAAAAGAAATAGTAAGAAGATAGGTAGCTACTACTACAAGCTATATAACACGTCTATATAAAAATTTTATTAAATAACCTAGAAACTATATAAATACTCTACGAACAACTCCTTAGATATTAGATCTAGAGCCCTTAGGAGAAAAGTATTATAAGTAGAAGATAAAAGTAGTATCTTTAAAGTCCTAAGCTATAGACGCTCTAAAATAAAAACAATAGCTAATATAGAGAAATAGAGGCGGCGTAACTTAAGCTTTGTATAGGTAATAGCGCTAACAAGGCTAGTATTTTCTTAGAGTAGGCCTAGGTAGGTTATAGCTATAGCTAGAGTTAGATTAGTAGTTTGTAGACAATATATAGTAATTAATACCTAAAGGGCTATAAGTTATTTAAGAGGAAGAAAGCTCTTAGGAACTTAATATCTTTATTCTCTTTTGTTAATATAAATATTTTAGCTAGAAAGCCTAAGTTACTCTCTAACTATATATATAGTTAGCGCTAGATACTAGACTATTTATAAGGTAGAGCTAAATTACAAACCTAAATTATTTTAGATCTAATAGTTTAAGTACCTTGTAGCTAATAAAATAACAAAGGGGTTTGTAGGTTAAAGTAGGTTTTACCCTCTCTTTAGGCTAGAAGCTCTTAATTAAGTATAGTAGCTTAATAGGACTAAGCTCTATATAAGGAGAGAGGTATATAGTAAAGTATTATAAAGAAAGGAATAGTAAAAAGAGGATAGGTAGTTACTAAAGAAATATAAGTACTAAAAGCTTATAAGGAGGTAAACTATTAAAGAGGAGAAGTAGAAGAGGGTAGCTAATAGGCCCTTAGGTTATAGGATATAACCTATAAGAAGGTAAATAATATTTAAAGTTAGATTAGCTAATAAAGTTTAAGATCCCTAAGACTAATAAGCCCTTAGACCTTAAATCTATATTAGGTACATAACCCTACAACACTAGTATTAATATCCCTAATATTTATAGTATCTTCTAGTTTAGTAAGCTAGAAACTATTATTAGGTAGATATAAGAATCTAGGAGGAGTAGTTATAATAGTAATCCTAGTATTACCTACTTAGTACTTAGGTTATACGTACTAAACTACTATTTTAGTAAGGCTAATGCATCCTATTAGATAAGAGTAGATATATTTATCTAGTCTAGGGAAGGCAACTATATATACTAGTAGTAGATCCTAGATTAATACTTTAATAATAACTAAAAGAGACGTATATATAAACTAACTAAAGCAAAGTATAATATTTATAAGATAGCCTTTTATAGTAGTTCTTAGTTAGGGTATATATAGTATTTAATAATACTAACTATAATACTAATAATAATACTAACTATAATACTAACTATAGTACTAGTAATAATAACTATAGTACTAGTAACACTAATAATAGTACTAGTAACACTAATAATAGTGCTAGTAATAATACTAATAGTATTAGTAATAATACTAACTATAGTACTAGTAATACTAACTATAGTACTAGTAACACTAACTATAGAGCTAGTAATAATAATAACAACTATAATAATAACTACAATAGCAAATCTAGTGTATAATTCCTATAAGTATATAATACTATCTTTATTAATAAGTAAGACTAACTATAGTAGTATTTAGTTAGTATAAAGCTTAAAAAGATAAAAGTAAATAGATATAAAAAGCTTTATATATTTAACCCTACTAACTATACTAATAAAAAAGTATTTATAGACTAATAGTATGTTTTTATATATTTAAGAGAGGCTACTAGTTATATAAAATAGTGTCCTTAATACTATAATAGTAAAGCGTTACTAAATCTCTATCTATCTAATACTAAGTAGTATACTAGTAATAACAACTAGATTTTAATACTACTATACACCTTATATCTAATACTAAGCGTATATTACTCTTTATTAAGTAGTTACCCGTAATATAGCTATTTTAGATTAAGTACTATATTATATATTTTATTAAAAGGGATAACATTAACTATTATAGAAGCTAATACACTAAGGCTCCTAATAGTAGCCTAAGGCGCCTTAACTAACTTGTTAACTAATACTACTAGAAAGTAGGTAATAAATAAGATAGTAAGTCTTATTAGTATTACCTTATACTAGTAAATTACTATCCTAGATAGTAAATTAATAGCTTAGGATAGGTATACAAAAAACCCTAACAAGGTAGAGAATATATTAATAACTACGTAATTTAAGATATTTAGGCTACCTTATAAGAAAATAGTAAAAGGGCGTAATAGCTATAGGTAGAATATATCTACAAAATATTTAAACCTTTATTTAACTCTAAGAAAAAGGAAGACTTTAAATAATACTTCTAAAGTAGTAAGAAATATAGAGATAACTATAAGGCTAGTTTTATTACCTTAGATATAAATTAGATTATATAATAATACTTTATTAGCCCTATATATATACTAGAAAAAGACCTTATACTATAATATTAAGCTATAAAAGAAAAAAAGTATAATACTAAATATTATAGTAAATAAGAGTAAGGAGATATACTCTTCTTAGAAGAGATAACTATAAATATAAATAGGGTAGGTAATTAATACTTTTATTATAATATATAAGTAGTAGTAGTAAGAAACTAGTATATTTATTATATAATACTATAGTATATAGTAGTAGTAGTAGACTAGTATATTTATTGTGTAATAGTACTATATATAGTAGTAGTAAGAGACTAGTACTTTTTATTATATAATAGTACTACGTGTAGTAGTAGTAAGAGACTAGTACTTTTCTCCTCTTACTTTTACCTTACGCCCTATTAGAGTTAGCTCTATACTAGTATCTCTTAGTAGAGTATATAAAACCTACCTCTTTTACTTTATACTTACTTTCCTTTTACTTTACTACTATATTCTTTAAGTAGCCTAGTTATTAGCTTTAATACCTTTTATATTAGTAAGCCTTTAAGAGCTAAAAAAAGTACTAATTTCCTACTATCTATAGCTATACCTTCTTAAGGTAGTATCTTATAAGATAATAAGTTCTTAAGCTACTAGGAGCTAAGTACTACTATATCTAGTAAAGTTTAGCTATAGCTCCTAGTTTTTTATTATTATAATTTATTTACAACTTTAATCTATAACTAATACTATTATTTGTATATTATAGCGTAGGAGGAGAGATAGAAAATTAGTACTTTTCTAGTCTAATACTAAAAAGTGTAATTCTCCTATACTTACTTATCTCTATACCTAAACTAGGTAAGGCTAGGTACTTACTTATATAGTTGTTAAGAGTAAAGATTAATAACTTACTAAACTATTATTTCTAATCGCTGTTTCTTTTTATAAGTTACTTAAAAGGGCTAGGATTTATATTAATTATTATCTTTAGATAAAGGATATATTCTATAGTGTTAATAAGTTTTATAGTAAATTACTATTTTAAAGCCTATACGTAACTATAGTACTTAGGAAGATAAAAAAGGTAGTAAAACTAGTAGTATATTAACTAGCTTTACTCCTAAATCTTATTGTAGAGGATCTATATATAGAAAGTAGTAGTAATAGATTAAGTAGCTTTAATAATAAAGTAATATCTAGGACGCACTAGTCTATAGATAATAAATAAGGTAAGTCTTAGAGTAAAAGTATACTTCTTCTACTCTTTCTTCTTCTTATTAGCTAGAGTGTAAGCTTAATATTAGTTTAGTAAAACGTGCTACTTTAGAAGGATTATTTTCTAATATTAATTCTAAGGACGTAAAGGACTAGTTAGCTTATATAGCTACTAAAAAGTAGCGTATAGAGCCTAATATTATTATAAAAGAACTTAGAGTAGTTAACTCTTCTAAGTTTAAGTATTATAACCTTAAGGACATCTATAAAGTATTCTAAGATACTAATTCCTTATTTAAGGCTATCTTCTATAAGTTTGTTATACTAACTATATTAGTATATACTAAGTAGTTAGTAAACTTACCTACTATAGATAATAACGTAATAGTAAGGTTATACACCTTTTATATTGTATCTAAATTACTAATATTAGAGAAGATAGAATAGATTAAGCGCTAAGTATTAGAACTAGATTTAGATTATTCTAAATAGCCTAAGAAGATATATATTATATAGTATATTTATTATCTTAAGCGAGAGCTATTTAATACTACTAATATACTCTATAAGAAGTCTATAATAAGCTCTAAAACTTATAATTTACGTATATATTACCTTTAGCATATAGCTACTATATAGTATAAGAATAATACACCTAAAGTAAATAAAGTAATATCGACTAAGTTTGTTACTTAGTTAGATAATAAGCTTAAGAATACTAAAGGTAGTAATAGGGCTAATAAGAGAATTATTAAGATAGCTACTAAGATAGCTACTAAAATAACTATTAAGCTACCTACTAAGATAACTATTAAGCTACCTACTAAGGTAACTACTAAGACGACTATTAAGATAACTATTAAGCTACCTACTAAGCTAACTACTAAGCTAACTATTAAGTCTACTACTATACTAGTAAAAACAACTAGGAGCTAGAAGATAAATACAAGTAAGGACACTATAAACAAGGGCAAAGTTAGAATAGCTTCTTTACTTCTTAATACTAAGGTAACTAGAAGACGTAATAGTAGAATCTAGTAAGTTACTATACTAGTACTACGTACTTAAAGATAGGCCTTAGCTACATTATCTAGCAAGGTAACTACTAAGAAACTAGTATTAATACCTAATACTAAAGGAAGATAGAAGAAGTACTAAGTAGATAATATTATTAAGTACAATATTTGTAAGTTAACAAGATACAAGTACCTTAGGCAGCCTAATACTTATACTAGTAAGATAATTAGGTAGTCTACTATAATTAGCTAAATCTAAAAGAGTCTAACTAGAAATAATAACTATATTAATTTAAAGTAGTAGTATTTTTACAAGACACCTATAAGTAAGGCTAAACTTCTTATAGCTAATTATTTAATTAGCTATAGCTATAGAAAAAAACTAGTTAACTAGATTAATAGATTAAAGTATAACAAGAAAAATTTATCTAAAGTAGTCTAAAAGTAGCTCTAGCTAAATAATATAGAAAGGTAATAAAGTAAAAGTAAGGTAGTAGAAGTAGTAGGGTATTTTAAGAAGGTATAGATTATAGTAATTAACTAGATTACTATAGAATTACGTAAATATATTTAACAAGTATAGTTCTTATTTAAGAAAGAGATAGATAAAGTAAAAAGTAATAACAAGTTAGCTATAGATAAAGTAAGAGTTATTAATAAACTTAATATTAAGCCTAGTCTTTCTAAGAGTATTACTAGTAATCTATTTACAAGAATAGATTACAATAACAATACGTACTACAACAAAGTATATAACTTAGATAAGCTATTTACTATATCTAAAATAATAGTAAAAGAGTATAAGGCTAGACTTATAAAACTAGAGATTAAGTATTATAGTTACCTAGTTATACCTAGGTAAAAGTTAGCACTACTATTTTAGCTACAAGTAACTAGTGTAGGTAAGATTATTAACCTAGTAAAGTAGTAATTAATAATAAGTAAGAGGCGCTATAGCTATCTTATTATAGATAGTATAGGGCTAGGTAAGATAAATTTAATATTAGCTATAATACTAGTAGTAAGTATACTATATACGTATAGAGTAGTAAGAGATTAGTACTTTTTATTAGAAAGAAAAAAAAAGTACTAATCTCTTACTACTCTTATAGGGCTCTCTTATAAGTAGTAGTACTAATTAGAATATAGATAATTAACTATAAGCTATATAAGTTAAGTAAGTTACACGATAAAGTAGACTTTATAGAGATTAAAGAGTACTATTAGCTACGTATATTGTTTTAGCTAATATAGTCTTATTTAGTAATATAAGTAGTACGTAATATAGCTTTATTTAGTAATAGCTTTAACGTATATATTTATAGGATAAGTAACAACAAGAAGGAGTAGGTATTACTACTAAGAGTTAAGCGCTTCTAGGGTAACCTCTTACGCGATAGTATAATATTTAATCTAGGATATATTTATACGTAATATATAATTCTTATTATAACCTATTAGACGTTTATATTATAATATAGAGTAAGAAAAGTGCGTAAGTAAGCTAAGTAGAACTAGGTAGTTAACTATAAGAAGTAGGATAACTAAATAGAGTTTATTGCGTTAACTAGTATAGTAATCTTATACTTCTTTTTACTTAAAGGGCTTATACTCTACATAGTTTTAGATAAGTGCTAGATTTTATAAAGAGATAAGACGTAAGTATTTTTTATAATTAATAAGGTATAGGCTATATTTTATAAGTTAATATTAGTAATACTAGTACCTTAGTATACTAATACGTTTAGGACTTAATTAAAGCTACTCTATAACCTAGATATAGACTATTTAGTAGTAACCTTTATTATATTAAACCTAAGCACTAATATTTATAATAATAACACTCTACTAGAAACTTAACTATACTATATTATAGCTTCTACGTTCTAGAAGTAGATTAGCTATTAGAAATAAAGAGTAGAGTAAGGGTAAGTTTTAAAGATTATATAGGACGAGGTAATAACAAAGTAGAAGTATAACTCTAAGTATATTACCTACCCTAATAGTAATATATATATTATAGGTAGCTTACTACTAAAGTATAGTATATACTAACTCTATATTAGTAATAGTAAAGAAGTAATAAAGAAGTATAATAAGCTAGTTAAGCTATTTTTGTTAAAGCTATATACGTATAATACTAAGTCTAGTGTAATAAGACTAAATAAGTAATACTCTTAGTTACTTAGCCTAGTATACTTCTACTACATACTTGTAGTAGCTAGGTTATTCTACTAAGTTAAAGATAATAAGAGGCTAGAGTAGCTATATACTCTATATAATTATAGAGAGTACAAAGTAGTACTATAGACGATTATAAAGGATATTAAGTAGTACAATCTAGAGCTATTACTAGATAAGCTACTAGTAGATATAGAAGAGGATAATATAGTTTTTATAAGAATATTTATAGTATACTTAGAGTAGATTTATATACTCCTAGCCTTAATTAAGTAATAAGTTCTAGTTAAGGGGGAGAAAGTAGTAATTTTTAGTTAGAATCTATTTAAGTAGTAGATTATTAACTACTTACTTAACCTTTATAAGATGTAGTCTAAGGCTCTACTTACTAAATACGTACCTAAAGAGAAGAATAAGATATTAGCTAACTTTTACTAAGTACTAGTAAGATAAGTTTTAGAGAAGAACAAGATAGTATATAAGTTTAATATTAATATTATTATTCTTAGTAATAACTAAAATACTAGGCTTAACCTATAAAACTTTTATATATAGATAATTATAATAAAGCTATATATATTAATAATAGTATTTATATAAGAAATTAAGCGTTTAGTATAGATTAGTTAAGACTAACAAGTACTTATTATAGAGCTTTTTAATAACAAGTTATAGAACTTAAATATACTACTTAAGAGCTTTTTCTATACTATACTAGTATTAATAGTAGGTATAGATTTAGTAATACTAATACATATAATAATTAGAGAAATTAGTAAAGAAAGAGAAGAGGAGGCACTAGAGTAAATTAAATTCGACGTTAGTAGACTACAAGGGTTTATAATCCTAGAGAGTAGGTAAGTAATATATAGGTCTTATCCTAAATAGGAGGTAGTATATAATAATCTACTAGAAGCTAGTAAGTTATAGGTATTTAGTATAGAGGGTATACAAGAGATTTAGTCTTTTTAAAAAAAAAGAGCTAATCTCTTAAGTACCTTACTATTAGGAGATAATAAGATATACTAATATAGTATAGTATTATAGGTGTAATAGAAGAAATCGAGATAGAACTAATTAGTCCCGATCTAGGCGCTAACAAAGTATAGGACGAGCGGAGTAACGACCTTAATTAGGAAACTATACATAACTAGGACACCTAAGGTAATCTATAATCTATAGATTCTTAGCATTAATAGATTATAGATTAGAGCAATCTATAATCTATTATCTTTAGCAACTATAGATTATAGATTACGACAAGTATATAGTTAGTAGGATACGTATTATTAGGATAGTATTAGTAATTTAATCCTTTAACTATAGAACGCTAATACAAGATAGTTGCAAAACATCTTCTATTATTTATAGTTATTATAGATTATAACAAGAGCTTTTATTATTATCTCCTAATCTACTAACTCTTATTTTAGGTACCTATAGTTAACGATAAGTAGCTTATTACACCTTACTAATTTAGTTATTACAAGAAGTAAAGCGTAAGTAGTATATAGTCTAGCTAATACAATAGTAGAAAGTTTAACTAAACAATTAGGTAAAGCCCCTAGGAGTAGTCTAGAATTAGACAGTACTATATAGGAAACAATTAAAAGTCGTCTTAACTAACTAATTAATAATAAAGAGGATATAAAAATAGTAATTAATACCTTAGAGACGTAGAACAAAGAACTACAAGATTATATAAAGTAAAACAAGGCACAAATTAAGGCTATTATTAAAGGATAGAACTAGATAGAACTAATTACATAACGCCTAGCAACAAGTGCAATAAAGAAACTACTAAAGATACCTATTCTTAAGAAGTTTAATAGAACAAGAAAGAACTTAAGACCTTTTATTATATTAGTATAACTTTAGATAGATGTATAAGTACTATACTTTAATATAGAAGAAAAGAAGGTAATATATATTAGATTACACCTTAAAGAAGACGTAATAAGATAGTATAAACCTTACTAGATAGATTACACAATATATTTACTAATAACCTAGAAAGACGAAACTAGAGCTATTTTTAGAAGTTACAAATACTTTACTAAACGAATAAGAGTAGCGTTTAGAGATACAGACGTAACACAACAAGCTAAAGAATAACTAGAGAAGCTTATATAAAGCTAGAGTATTCTTAAGTATATATTATAGTTTAAATAACTATTATAAAACATAGAATAGAACGAGTTAGCTCTAATATTACGATTTAAACAAGGACTTAACTCTAAGATTTAATACAAGATAATACACATAGAGAAACTATAAATACTAGAAGCCCTAAAGTAATAGGTAATCTAAATTAATAACGATCTTTAAGAATAGAAGAAGAATAAGTATAGAGGTTACACCTAGAACTATAATAAGGGAGACCTAATAATCTTTAATACTAACAAGGACAAGAAGAAAAAGAAGAATAAAGACTTTACATACTTTAATTATAGTAAGCTAGGCTACTACGTAAAAGACTACTAATTATAAAAGAAAAGGGATATAGTATACTATAAATATAGGAAACTAAGATACTTTACAAAAGACTATAAGAGTAAAGACCTAAAGAAAGAAATTTAGTTAAAGATAACTAAGAAAAAGAAGGAAGTACTACAAGTATAGGCTAAACCCTAGGAGAAGGTAGCTAGAAGTAAAGAAATACAATACGTAATACTCTATTAGACTTTTTGTTATAAAGACAACTACTATATATATTTTTCTAGTAAATAGGGAGTAGGATACTTCCTATAATAGAGGTAGAAAGTAGCTGTAATAAAAGAAAGAACAAAAGCTTAGCTAGAAGAAACAGCCTAAATAATAGACCTACTAATAGAAGACTTAGAAAGGAAAGAACCCCTAGCACTATTAATCTAAGCCGAAGAACTAGTACTAGATAAAGAGACTACTACGACTACCTCTAAAGGATAGAGAGGAAGTAAGAGATAAGTTAGTATAAGAGGTATAGAGTATACCTAGCTAACAATATATAACTATAATAGCTATACAATAATAGATATAGAGGAACAAAACAAAGAATAGAGATTCGTTTAGATATACTTAATAGTTATAAGTATAGAGGAAGCGTACGAAGACTAAAAAGAACGCAATCCTAAAGAAATAAAGTTTATACTATTTTAAGAATAGATAAAGTAATATATAGTTGTAGTAAGAAGAATACCTATACAAAGAGAATAGTAACACCTTGTAAAAAAGACGCGATAGATTAATAAAGCCTATACGCTAAAAGTACTAGTAGTATACTATATTCTAACTATAGATATACCTAGTAGAGACAAGTACTAGAAAGGAGATAACAAGATAATAGATCTAAAACATCTAGCACACTTTAAAGTATTATAGATATTATACCTAGATAAGAATTATATTATATATAGAAACCCTAAAGTAAATAATAACGTATAGCCTATAAGAAGAAGAGGCTATAACTATATAAGAGTAATTATAGTAGAAGATATCTAAGGATAAGAAATAATCCTAGAAGATAGATACGTAGTAGTAAGGCCTAGACCTAAGCTAACTAAGAAATACGTCTAAAGAAGACTATAGTACAAATATACGAATAATAAATGTTTAAAATATAAAGAATACAAACTTAAAATAGGGCTATAGCCTTAAAAAGATAAACAATTTACAAAAACGCTAAAGTAAGAAAAGCTAGAAAGTATAAGAGGCCTATATATTACAAAGATAGGTATATATTAAGGAAGAAAAGTATAACTAATAATTAATAGTAGAGCTACAAGAAACTTTATATTAAAGAAGTTTGTAGAAATACAAGGAATAAAGTATATAATAAAGAAATATCCTTAACAATTAAGTATAATTAAAGGAAAACTATTCTAGGAACCTATACGGTTCGAGATAGTACCCTTAACACTAAAGTTAGAAGGACTAGAAATTAAGAACATAGTTATAGATATAACGACAATTAACGACAAACAAGATATTATATTAGGGATGCTATAGTTATAAATAACTAACCTACATATTAATTAAAAAACTAGAAAAATTAGTTATAGTAAAATAGACATATTAAAAGCTAACATAAGTATATATAAAGGAGAATTCCTAGAAGAATATAAGAAATAGGAAAGATAGCTTATAGAACTAGAAGACTACCTTCTAGAACATTAACTATAGGACTTGTTAATAGAATTAGAAGAAGGTAAAAATGTAGGATAGAGCCTAGTATACTAAAAAATAGAAGAAGAATTTAAAATTAAACAAGCGTTTATCTAAAACGTAATAAAGAAAGGATAGATAAGAGAATCTAAATCCTTAGTAGTATATAGATTAATATTTATAGACAAAAAGAGAACAAGTAATAAGAGACCTTACGTAGATTTTAGAAAAACTAACGCAATTACTAATAAGAACTAATACCTACTACTACAAATAGATAGAATACAAGATAGACTACGAAGAGTAAGAATCTTTACAAAACTAGACATCTAAAATACTTACTATTAGATTAGAATTAAAAAAAGTAATAAGTAGAAAATAGTATTTAGAATATAGTATAGACTATATAAATACCTAGTTATACTATTTAGCTTAACAAACGCACTAGTAGTATTCTAAAAAAGAATTAATATAGTACTAAGAGAGTACTTAGATATATTTATATTTATATACCTAGATAATATCCTTATATTCTTAGAAATAGAGGAAGAATACGTACAACACGTACATAAGGTACTAGAGAAGCTAGTAGAAAATAAATTATTTCTTAAAATAAGAAAATGTAAGTTCTATACAAAGAAAACGGATTTCCTTAGATTTATTATTAAACTAGGAAAAATTAGGATTAACCTAGAAAAGATTAAATTAATTAATAAATAGCTAACTCTAAAGAACCTAAAAGAGGTACAATAGTTTTATAGGCTAGCTAACTTTTATAGAAAGTTAATAATAAGATAGTCTAAAGATATAGAACTAATAATAAAACTTATAAAGAAAGATATACTATTTAAATAGATAAAGGAATATAACAAAGTATTTAACAAAATTAAGAAGAAGTTTATAGAAAATCTAGTTATTAGAATATATAACCTAGACCTACTAGTAATAGTAAAAATAGATATATCTAACTTAGTCTATAGAATAGTACTAATATAGGAAGACCTAGAGACTAAAAAAGAATATTTAGTCGAATACTTCTCTAAAAAGATAAAGATAGTAGAACTTAACTACTTAATCTATAATAAAGAGATACTAGTAATCTATAAAGTATTTAAATAATAGAGAGTATACTTATAAGAAGTAAAATATTAAACAAAAGTCTATATAGACTACAAGAATCTTATAGGATTTATAATAAATAAAGAACTATTATAACGCTATACAAGATAGTAAGAGTTCCTATTAACGTTTAATATAGAAATTATATATATAAAGGGGAAAGACAACTAATTTATAGACGCTCTTAGTAGAAGACTAGACCTATAAGAAGAAGTAAGCGCTACTAGTATAGTTCTAATTAAGAACAAAAAAGGACATTTAGTCCTAAATATACCTAAAATAGCCGCAACACTTAAAAGAATAAGTAACAAGCTAGATAAATAGATTTAGAAAATAACGTAAGAAGTATCTAAAGAAACAAAGAAACTAGAAATCTAAGAAGGATTTACATAAGCCTATAGAGGAATATACATTCTAAGTAAAATTTAGAGAGAATTTATACAATAATTTTATAAATTACTAGTATATAGTTACTAAAAAATCGAAAAAATATTAGATAGACTACTACGAGATTATTATATTCTAAAAGTAAGATAACTAGTAATAGAAGTACTACGAGACTATATAGAATACTATAGGAACAAGTATAATAGATACGCACTATATAGAATATTATAACTAATGGAAATACTAGAATAACTATAAGGAGTTATTACGATAGACTTTATTACAAAGTTACTTAAGTCTAAAGATCTAATATTAGGAGTTAAGTATAATAGAATTATAATAATAATAGATAAGCTTATAAAGTATATATACTTCTAACTATATAAAAAGAAAAGTAAGATAGAAGTTGCTATATACTAAGTTCTAGGAATAGTAATTAGCTAATATAGACTACTAGACAAGATTATTATAGATAGAGATATACAATTTATATTAAAACTATAGGGAATAATAATAGCGTAATTAGGAATACAACACGTAATATCTATAGTATATTAACTATAGATAGACAAATAGTTAGAACAAATAAATTAGATAGTAGAATAGTACTTAAGATGCTACCTTAACTATAACTAGAACAATTAGGTATAGCTATTACCTATAGTATAGCTAGCATACAATAGCGTAAAGAATATAGTAATAGGAATATTACCCTTCTTTACAAACTATAGATTTAAGCCTAATATATACTAGATACTAAGAAACTAGATATCTTAGTTCCTAAGAGGAGAAAACTTCGCTAATAGACTTAAAGATATACATAATTAACTAAGATAAGACGCAGAATTCTTATACAATTGTATAGCAAAGAACTACAATAAAAAGTATAAAGAGGGACCCTAATTTAAAGAGGGAGAAAAAGTATAGTTAGTATAAAAAAATATTAAGAGTAAGCACTTAAGTTTAAAACTAGACTACGTTAAGATAAGACTATACAAAATTAAGAAAGAAGTTATACTAGTTACGTTTAGATTAAAACTACTAAACAAGATAAGGATATACTTAATATTCTATATAGCCCTACTAGAATAAGTACTATAGAATATAGAACTACTAGTGTATAAAGTAGATACGTATAGAGAATAGGAAGAATAGGAAGTTAAGGAAATCCTATAATACTAGTTCTATAATAGAAGAAACTACTACTTAGTAGAATAGATAGGTATAGACAAAAAAGGATAACTATAGGAAAAAATATAGGAACTAGAGGATAATCTTAATTACCTTAAGAAATTAGAAGAGTTCTAAAATTAAAACCCTCTAGAACGCCTAGTAGCAAACTAAGAGAACTAACATTACTAATAATAGATAGAGAGACAATAGAGACGTCTAGCGTAGGACCTACTATAGCAATATTAAACACCTTATCTAAGTCTAGCTTAGCTTCTAGAGCTAACTACTTAGCTAATTTCTTATTATTTAAGGCTTTTATCTTATAAAGACGAGAGAGACGAGTTTAATTCTCTACTAGCTTACTCTATACAAGCTCCTAGATACGCTTACGCTTAGCTTTAGCCTCTACGATTTAAGATAGTAATTTCTCTTAAGTCTAGTTAATAGCTTTCCTTATTATTATTAAGCCTAAATATAAGAATAAGTGTAATAAACTTACACTTAGAAAGAGAAATACTAGATATATTACAAGAGCTACGTATATTTACACGAATATACACTTTATAAGCCTTACTATTGTTTATAGAAATAATATAAAGAAGGGATTTAGAGTTTAACTTAAGAGAAGTATAATAGGAGTAAAGAAATATTTTAATACTATTGCGTAACACGCAATTAGTAAGAAGGTAGTAATAACGTATAGATAAAATAGGTATAAGAGAGGATAAAGAACTCTATATTAATAAAGAAACTAGACTAATAACTCTAGCCCTAGGATAGGAAAACTAAGACCTACCTAAAAGAGGAGATAGTATTATAGGTGTAATAGAAGAAATTAAGATAGAACTAATTAGTCCTAATCTAGGCGCTAACAAAGTATAAGACAAGTAAGGTAACGACCTTAATTAGGAAACTATATATAACTAGAATACCTAGGCTAATCTATAATCTATAGACTCTTAGTATTAATAGATTATAGATTAAGATAATCTATAATCTACTAGTCTTAGTAACTATAGATTATAGATTACAACAAGTATATAGTTAGTAAGATATATATTATTAAGATAGTATTAGTAATTTAATCCTTTAACTATAGAACGCTAATACAAGATAGTTATAAAATATCTTCTATTGTTTATAGTTATTGTAGATTATAACAAGAGCTTTTATTATTATCTCCTAATCTACTAACTTTTATTTTAGGTACCTATAGTTAATAATAGGTAGCCTATTATATATAGGCTCTAAGAGTATAGTAAGGAGCTTTATATAATAACTATATAGTAATATTTTATAAGTAACGTATAAGTCTAGTAGAGTATTTAGTATAAAAGAGCGTAGTTTAGTTACAAAGTATATAGATATACTAAGTAATATACTTAACTCTTACCCTTATATAGATATAGACTAAGTTAAGACTATAGATAAGCTATAAGGTATAATAGTATAGTTATCTAAGTTAGAGGTAGTAAAGAATTTATAGTATAACTTATTCTTAGCTAGTATTATAGAGTAAGATAATTAGAATAATTAAGAAGATAAAGGGAGTATAATAAATTTAGATACTAAAGAAAAAGATAATAGAGAGTAGTTTTTTAATACTAAGTTTACATAATTACTATTAGTAAAGTAGCTAGTAATTACTTTAGTAAAGTATAAAGAGAACTAAGTACTACTTAGTCTTAAAGCTAAGAAAGCGATACAAGCGTAGGTATAGAAGGATAGGTTAGTTAGTAATAATAGTAATAATAAAGATACTTTTAGTATACTACTATAACGTAGATATAGTAAGCTAATTAAGATTCTAGAGACTAGCCCTTCTAAGTTAGAGATAGATAGTAGTAAAAATAGTAAAGATAATAGTAGTAAGGATAAGGTAAGTAAAGATAATATAGGTAAGTAAGGTATATTTAGAGTACTATAGGGTTTAGGTAAGTAAGATATAGTAGATAGTATATTAGCTTATACTAGTATAGTAGATATAGTAAATAGTAAGTTAGCTTATACTAGTGTAGTAAATATAATAGTAGTTAGGTAATTAGAAAGTATAAGTAAATTAGATAGTAGTAAATAGATCCTAGTTTTACTAGTAGATTTGTAGAGTGTAGTATTTCTAAAAGTAAGCTTATTTAAAGTTAGTAGAGATTTAGAGTATAAGATAAATCTACTCTCTTAATTACTTTACGACCCTGCAAAGTAGGGGAGAATAATTTAGAAGATTCTAAGATAAGAGTTATAAAAACGACTACCTACACAAGGTGTACTAAAGGCAAGAATTGTATTTTGTTACTGTTAGACTCTTTAGGGTAATTTTAAAGTTTTAAGTATTTAGCTTAAATTTTCTTTCTCTATAGCTAGGACGTACTTAGCTATAGATAAGAGGTTATAAGTTATAGGCCCTACATTCGTTCCCTACTTAGTAACGTGTCGAGTAACGTGTTATCTAGGTTCCGTGATATCTAGTGTAGGGTTATACCTTATATCTTTACGTCCGCAGAGTCTATAGTTAGAGTTAGGGTTAAGGTAATAGGCCTAACTAACTTCTCTAACTACGCAAAACTACCTAATTTTTAGCGTAATATACTTTAAGTAATATATACAAGTTACTCTCTATACAATTTAAAGCGTATTCTTGCGTTGTAGTAGTACTATTTAGTGTAGTAGGTGCAATACAAAAATCTAAATACAGCCTAGGTGCTAAGTGCGATATGTAAATTCTAATTAGGCATAGCGCTGCGATATAGAAATTCGGATTAGGTATAGTACTACCCTAGTATCTCCTAGCCTACCCTATAAATACTAGAACTTGCGAGAAATAGAGTAAGGTAATAAATAGCTATATATCTATAGCTTAACAATCTTCTAAAGTACTTTTTAAATAGATTTTAGTATAATAGAATTATACTACTTCTCTCTAGCTCTCCTTTGTTCTTTTCTTTACAAAACTTTATACATAGTACTATTACTATTATAATTGCGCCTTAAACCTTACCTAATTTAAAGACCCCTTTCTAATTATAGACCTTGCTCTACTATTTCCTTTACACTCTCTATATTTTATTATTATATTATTAAAACCAATAGAGCGTAACTAAAATAGCTAAGCGCGGTCGCCCTAGGAAACACTAGACCTAAGAGGATATAAAAAGCGCAGCTAATACTGCTAATTAAGCGTCTCGCTAGTAGTAGAAAGTAGCTACGTAGTTGTATAACTAGTAAGCTAACAATAATAGTAGCCTTTAGGTCGAGTTTAATCTACTTTCTATACTCTAGTAGGCTAGGGCTAAAGGAGATGTAAAAGTTACTACGCTAGACTATAGGATCTAAGTAGAAGGCCTAGATATTCTAGTAGAGCAAGAACGGCTACAGATTCTAGAGGTAAGCTTGCTTTTTTTCTATCTAATTTATTACTAAATAGGTTTCTAACTATAGGAAATTTAGACCTATATCGCTCTGTACTAGATATCTTAGTCGTAATATCTTGCGCTCTTTTAATACGGCTATAGCCCTATACAAAGTAGTAGCCCAATAATATCTAATTTAATAAGTAAAGGAGCGCTAACGAGATTTTATTATTTATAGTCTAGAGAGATACCTTAGATTAAGTATGTACACGAAGAAATACTGCTATCGCTAACATCGCTGCTAGAAGATATTTAACTAATAGATAGCTTAGCGTTAATATTAACTAAGTTAGTCCTTACTAAACTACTCGCTCTATCGCGAACTATAACGCTCGTTTTATTAGCTAGTAGGCCGATTAAGTCTAAGACCTAACGTTCTCTAAGTTTATCTTAAGAAACCTGTATAGCTGCAGTCTACAATAGGGTAGAAATAATAGGAAGGTAAGATAAAGTAATAGTAGAAGGCCTAGAAGCCCTAGAAGGATCTATAGAGGAAGCATTTAAGCTAAATCTAGTAGAAATAGTAGATATTACAGCGAAACTAGCAGAGCAACTAATGCAATTCTATAGCTATAATACTTATACGTAGAATAAGTAAGATTATAATAGTAGAGTAGGCTATATTACTCTTAATAGTTTTATATTGCATTATAATACAATACCTAACACTTTTAGCGCTCTATATATACTTGCGAAAGGACAAGTATATCCTTCTAATACTAAGAAGTAGAAATATACCTTTCTTAGGACTATAGCTAAAGATATAGAGACACCTATAAAAGTGTACATATAATACTCTTACGCTAAAAGACTATCTAATACTATTCTTACTATTACTTATAATATTAATAGTATTATAAGGTTTGCACGTACACTTATAGTCGCGAAGTAGAGTATTTACTTTAATATTACGCCTTATATTATATTAAATCTTAATAGTAATATTTACTTTACCCTCTTAACGCCTACTAGTAATAGCTAGACAAGGCGAGTCCCTCTCTATATAGTACCTTACTACTAATTTAGTAGGTTAGTAGGATATAAGGACGTTACACTCTACTTCTTCTTTTTCTACCTCTATAAGCGACGTAAGGCGAATAACTACTTAAATTAGGATACTCTACGTAAGTAGATAGATTAGGTTCTACTTCCCGCTATATATAGCTAGGCGTTAGCGTCTATTCTATAGTACTACCTTACTAGTTATAAGTATAGTAAGCTCTCTAGTAAAGCTAGATATACTAAAGTATATATACGCAAAGATAAATTAGGAGTGTAGTATTAGTATATTTACTATTTCCTCTAATATAATATATTATAAGAAGTCTAGGATATTATTCTTTATATAATTAAAGAAGAGGGCTTACACGACTTTAAAGATATTTAGATTTTTTTTACTACTAAAAATCTTAAAGTGCTTAGTAAATAGCCTACGCTAATATAGATATAGAATAACTACTTCTAGTAGTAGGAGTAAGTAATTAATATAGACTACTTTAACCTAAACTAAGTATAGATTAATATTAGTAAGGAAGTGTACGCACCCCTATCTCTCTTATAGTACTAATATCTAGGCACCTAGCTTATAGAAATCTACCTCTAGAGGCCTTATTATCTAGAGGCATATTAGTAGTAGTCGTAATATAGGTCTACGCTTAGGTCTACGCTATAAAATATATATTAAACTACTATACTACACGATATAGCTAGGATAACTATCTTAACTACACGTTAGTTACCTAGTAGTAACTAAGGGCTAGTATATAGCTAGTTCTATACAAGTAAGAAGGAGATTTTTAATACTATAAAGTCTTTTCTATTCTAAGATAGGGCTTTAGAGAGCCTAGCCCTTAATCTAAAAGTCTACGCGAGCTAGTAGAAAGTAGGTAGTTTAGAAAACTACTAGTAGGAGGTACTTAAGAAATCCTATCTTAGAAGTAAATTACGCTATATAATAGTAATTTAAGAGTCCTATTAGAAATTCTTTAGTACGTAAGAAGAGTACTATATAACGTTTACACTTACCTTGTACGTATAAGAATACCTCTAGAATAGTAGCGATTAGGAACGCGAGATCGAGATTCCTACTAGGCTAGAGCCGTTCTAGCGTCTACTTACAGCCTCCTATCTCTAATTCGTGTAGATAAATATTAATAAGTTTACTACTAGCTTTAAGTATATATAGAGCCTAGGGTCGCATAACTACATATTATAAGAGTATAGCTAGGTTATAATTATGTTCCTGCAGTTATTAAAATATAGCTATAGAAGTTATTAGATTTAACGCAAAATTACGCTATAGAATAATAAGTAGATATATAAAGGTACTAGTAAGAAAATATATAGACTTAGCTTCTTAAAAATAGTAGCGTAATATAGGTACTACTAGTTAATACTAAAAATTAACTAGACTTAGTTTACTTTCTATAAAGAGCTCCTAGGACGTAGTCTATTTAGTAATATATATATAGTAGAATCGTTTATAGCAAGATAGTAAGTAATCTACAAAGCTAAAGACAACTTCGTAAAGTTAGAGATACTAAGTAAATAGTTAAAGAGCTATAGATTAGCGCCTTTAGTATAGAAGTATATACTATAGTATATAAGATAGATATACGTGCAATATTTCTAGAAAGACGTGTTATTATTAATAGAAAGCTCTATTAAGGCTAAATTTCGCAATAATATAGCGTAAGGTAAGTATACACTATATAAAGAGAACTTAGATATAATACTAGATAGCTCCTAGCTATACTAGCTCGCAAGTAGAAATAAGATAGCGTATAAAGATCTTAATAACTTTATTAACTTCTTGTAGGATTTTAATAATAGAAGAAGCTAAAAGTATTAAGATAATAGAGGATATTAGGTACTCTATAAGCATTACGCGAAGATTATAGAGACTTAGTGTAATAAAGAAGAGGTTAAATAGTTTTACAAGAAAGTAAAAATACTCTTTCTTACTATAAATTAGGTAGTGCTATATTCTAATTATACTATATTCTAGTAGTATACAAAGTAACACTAGAGGATATAGCTCTTTATATACTATTATTAGGTCTAGGCTAAAACTATATTAAGGCAAAATATTAGATAGGTATAAGTAGTATAGGCGTAGGAAGGCTAGGCTTAGTTAATTAGGCGAAGTTAGCAACAAGTACTAGATAGCGTGCCTAAAGACTTAGAAGACGTAGAGCTAGATATAGAGAAGGCGCAAGAGAGTATTATATAGAAGTAGTAGAGATACTAGGCTTACGTAGTAGGCGATAGCTAGAGTAAATAACAGCTTAATAAATTAGTATATTAAAGAAATATAGGGATAAGTGTAGCTAATTAGTACACGATAACATGCTACTTAAGCTAGTATTATTTATAAGTTAAGATCTTAGCTAGACTCCTAATACGCTACAACAACTAGCTATAGAGAGGCTGCTGCAATACACAATCTATAGTATATTCTTAGCTCGCTACTACGCTATTTATTACTCTACTATATACTATTCTTGTAGACGCAGTTAGGGCTAGCGTAGAGGATTAACAAGGCTAGTATCTCTCTTCTATTAATTAGTTAATTAAACAAATAACTAGGGCTAAATAGACTACTTGCGCGTACTAAAGATTGTAGTGCGACGCGCTGTTAATACATAGTTAAGGTTAAACTAGAACAATTAAGGTAGATTACGTAGTAATATACATACTAGCGTTAGGAATTTTCTAGCAATAAAGGTAGTAACCTTATCTAACTGTGTTTGCTAGGGTAGACGTATAATATTACCTTAACTATTAGTCTCTTTACGCTGCGTAAAGAGAATAGTATACTTAATAGCCTACCCTCTATTTAATTTTATTTAGGATTTAGAGAGTTTTATAGCTTGTATTAAAGCACTCTATAAATAGGATAATAAGAGGGCTAAGTTAATAGAGGTTAGTATAACCCTACGTAGAAGATTAATTCTAGATAAAAGCTTATTATAGTACTCCTTAGATAATATATACCTAGCTTATTAAGTTAGGTTAGAAATACGCAGATATCTCTATAGATTTTAAGAGGGAGAAGAAGGCTAGACGTCTTATATAGAGAGAAGTAGGAGAGTAGAAGTGTTACTTCTAGGATTTATAATAGTTAGTTATACGTATTATATTACTACTATTACAATAAATAGGCTAACTAAGAAGAGTATAGGAGCGTAGCTCGTTTATTTTAGTATTAATTAACGCTAACTCTAATACGTACATAGTAAGAATAGCTACTAGTAAGTATTATAGTAACTTCCTATTAATAGTATATAGTTTAAGGATAAGTATTATTCGAGCGTAGATAGTAGTCGTAATACGGCCTTAGATCTCTATATTTCTATCTAGGACTACCTTAAATAGACGATACTAGAGTTGTCTAGGTTACCTATTATAGTTAAAGCATTTACTAATATAGATAGGTTGTCCTAGGTACTAGTAAAGTCTAGGATTATTAGGTTACCTAATATATTATTAGACTTTGTAAAGTAGTTTTCTTAGGCGTACAAAACGTTCGACTTTGTTTTAGTTAGTAGTAAGAAGGATAGAGCTAATAAGAAGATTAAAGGTAAGCTTTCTCTAGATCCTACTATGTTTCTCTAAGATACTTAAGGCCTAATCGCAAGTAGGTGTCTTTAAGTAGTTCGTTAAGAACCCTACCTATTACTATATCTTATTTATAGCCTACTATAACAATAGCTATATTTAACTATTAGAGAAGTATACTACTAACAGCACTATTACAGAGCGCATTACGCTTCTTTACTTGTTTAAGATTAGGAGAGAGTTTAGTGCTCTCCTATTTAAATTAACTAAGATAGACGTAGTTTTCTACACTAAACTACTAAACAGCTTAACGTCTTAAGTTGTTACGACTAGGTATTTAGCTTCCTATATAGGGAATCTACATACCGCTACTCTTTTAACTTAGGCTACGCGTATAGAAGTAGCTAAGTGCGCCGCTAGAGTTACTATTCCCCTAAAGATAAAGGATCTACCTATTAAGGTAGTTTTAGTTAACGCAGCTAGTTAGTAGGTTAACGTATAACTGTCTAAACCGTCTTAGAAGGCGTTAGAAGGCTAGCGCTATAAGACTAAGGTAGTAGGAATAAAATATTATCGCATATACTACTTACGAGGTAACTACAAGGGTAACTATAGCTATTCTTATAGCCCTCTATCTAAGGGGGAGAAGTTAGTTTATTAGAATTGTCTTAGGCGCAAGAAATATTATATTAGAGTATAGTATCGCGACCCTAGATGTTTTTATAGGTATAGTTACTAGTGTATACAATAGTAAAAGTGTTCCCTCCTAGCTAAGATATATAATATTAATATCTCTATAGCTAGGATTTAGATAGGACTATAATATAAACTCTATAAGTAAGAGTAGAGCGTATAGGGTTTGCTAGGTAATAAGAGAGGTAGAAGTACTTAAGATAGTTAGAGAGATAGATAAAGGAGATAGGCTTAGTGTATAGTAGTAAAAGGGAGCGATTAAGATAGTAGCTTAGGATAGAAGTAAAGTTAGGCTAGAGAGACGTAAGCAAGATGTACTAGTTTTATATATATAGGAAGTTAGACAAGTTTATAGTATCTAGTTATAGGCAATGTATAATAACTACTATCTATTAACGCCCTACTATAATACTAGGCTAACCCCCCTATTTAATACTAGTATAGCCTAGTAGTAGCCTACTAATTGCAATTATTATGCCTTCTTGTGCAACACTACTACCTCCCTAGTCTTAGAGTAGATAAGGGCGCGCCTAGAGTAGGTAGCGCGCTAGGCGTCGATAGTACACTAGCTGCGCTAGGTATTAGTAGCTTACTAGGGATAGAGAGTACGCTAGGTACTAAATAACCTTGCAAGGAAGATATATTAGACGAAGTTTAAGTAGTACTTATAATAGCTACTACACTTAACGTAGTAGCTCCTCCTAAGAGAAGACTTAATACTTAGGTAGTTACTATATTGTATAATTATACTAAGCAGGTTTTAATATAAGTAAGGAAGGATAAAGATATAGGGTCTAAGGCTAAGTCCCTACTATTATTATATAGTTAGTTCTTAGTTTACGTAGTAGAGTAGACTCTTTAGCCTTATACTTTACCTACTAATAGCTAACTATACAAACCTAGTTATACAAAGAATCTTACCTATAGTATTACTAGGCTTTTTACTATAGCTAGGCTCGTATAACCTTAGGTAGCTTGTCTAAGATTGCCTTAAGAAGGTATAGTAATAGTCTCTAACCTTATACCCTAATATAATTAATAACTTTCGCGTAGTAGTAGACAGACTTTCTACTATCACTAAGACTTATTAGGTAGTTACAAAGAAACTAGAGACGCAAGATAGAATATATAATACGGCTATAGTATTTTAAGAAGTAGAGTATACTCTCGACTAGGCTAAATATATAGCCTATAGTAATATATTTTATAACTATACTAATAATAGTTATTTAGTTATAGAGGAGATTAGAGTAGACCTAATACCTACTAACTGCACCCTTCTTTTCTATATACATTAACACGCTACTACAGATTAGCTTAGAGTATATAACTCGTATATATATAAGGTACTATTTAACAACTATTTCTAGCAGCGAAAGACTGTGCGAGACTTTCTAGTGTCCCTTAGTAGGCATCTAAGAAAGTCGGATATAAAAACAAAGATAGGAAAACAACTAAGGATAAGTTTTACCTCGACAAGTTTAAGACTAAACTAGACTCTTTACCTAATAGGTAAGAAGTCGTAGAAGTAGCGAAAAGAAAGGGAAGAAGATTAGGTTAGCCTAGTAATATTCGATCTTTAGATGTTAGGCAAAATACCTAATATTACTATATTTTAAGTATTAGATATACTTCGTTTTCTTAAAGCGAGTAACGAGCCTAATCTAATCCTACTAGAGTACTAAAAATAGGCGAGAAATTGCAATAAGTATATTATTATAGGGCAAAACGTTAAGAGTTATATTATATAGCTTATCTCTTAGTTAGAGCTCTAATCTATACTAATTATAAACAACCCTTTTAGTAGCGCATACACTCTAAAAACGTATAAACGATTTAGGAATAAAGTTATAAATAGACGTTTAGAAATAGAGTATATACAAGTATATAAGATAGTAGTAGATTTAGCTAAGGTTATAGCTAGGTAGGGTTTAATTAAGGTGACGCTTATACAACATTTAGTCGAGCTAATCTTAAAGCCTAGAGTTTAGTTCTAGGGTATTAAGACAAGTAGTACTAATGTAGAGATTTAGAATAGATATATAGTAATATTGCAAAATAAGCAGCTTACTATATATATAAGCTAAGTCTTAGTTTAGAATTAAACTCTAGGAATTAGTATTTACGCGTAT
>JALNQF010000382.1:0-37435 GCA_028456385.1 Ophiosphaerella korrae | reverse complement strand
CTACTTACTATACTAAACTAATAGGTGCTAAGTTCTATATAGGTAAATAATAACTTAGTTTACTACTTTAAGATACTTTTAGCTTAGATTTATAAGATATTAAGAGAGCTTAGTAGCTATAAATATAACGTCTAGTTGTACTATTATTACTATATACAAGATAGATCCTACTTACTCTTAGTAGTCCTTGATTTTACACTTTAAAGCCTCTCCTTTACTTAGCTATAGCTCTTCTACTAGTAATAGAGTTACTAGAAAGCTTATAGAGCTTATAAGATTAAACTTTTTTACTATCTTATTAATATACTTATTATAGACAAGTATAATAGTCTTATCTAGCTAACTCTATATTACTTGTACGCCTAGGAACTAGCTTACTAGGCCTTTATCTTCTATATTATAGGCTTGTTTAATTCTCTTAATAATTTAGTAAGCTTCTAATTAGTAGATCTTGTAATATATTACTAATATATTATTAACGTAGAAGAGAAAGAGTATTTTACGCTCCTTATTATAGAATAAGCACGGCTCTTCTTTTAAGACTATAAGACTAGCTTGTTTAAGTATTCTTAAGAGCTCTTTATACTAGAGGAGTAGTAAGTCTTTAAGGCTATATAGTACTTAATTAAGCTTAACGCACTTACTAGCTACTTTAAACCTATCTAGGAGCTCGTAGATAACTACTAGTTAATAATCTCTATATACGTAGAGGAAAGCTCTAATAACGTTATACTAAGCTACTTCTAGGTTAAACTTAGCTATAATCGCTATTATAGTTTAAAACGAGCGCGCTACTAACGTAGTAGTGTAAGTTAATTATATTAAATTAATTATTTAGAGGTCTCTACGCACTATAATCTAAGCTTTATACTTAAGAAAGTAGCTATCTTAGTTAAGTTTGTATATAAAAACCTACTTTAGAGGTAGTAGCTAATTACTTAATTATAAGCGCTCTATCTCCTCCTAAGTACTAGCTACTAGTAGCGTATTAATCTCTTTCTAAGCTACTTATTTAAAGAGCTACTTATATAGGTGCGTATATAAGTACTTCTAATTCTATAGTAGTAGTAGTAGCTTATCTTAATATAGATAAGCTTGTAGCTATAGCTTAAGCTAAGTAGCTACTACGATTATAGTATTTACTACAGTAAGCTCTATATTTAGGTTATAGTCTATTAGTACTCGTAGGAGTAGCTTATCTAGTATACTACTCTATTTACTCTACTTAGGTTTATATAATAATAAGTAAGTACTTAAGCTTTTAGTACTTTTATTAAGCTTATTATTTTAGAGTCTTTAGCTTAATTGCGTTAGCGCTAGCTTTTACTAGCGTATACACTACTAATAAGCTCTAACTATATTATTTAGAGCTATATAAGATATAGCTACTTAATAAGAAATAGTATCTACTTTATTTAGAGCTATAAAAGCTATAGCTACTTAAGAAGAAGTAGTTTAATAAGTAGCTATTTAATAAGTTAAACTCTTACCTATTAGCTACTCTAAGGCGCTTACTTCTCTAGTTAATTATAATTCCTAATAGCTTTTAGATACTCTACTATATTAATTTCTATAATTAATATTAGTACCTATATACTAAACTCCTTTAAGTTTAGGTATTTACTCTAGAGTTTAAATACTACTAAGCTTAAGTTACTCTATATAGATTCTATATAGTTTACTAGCTAAGCTTACTACTTATATAAGATCTACTCCTTATTCTACTAAGAGAGCTAGCTAGCTAGCCTAGCTTTTAGTATTATATAAAGCTCTACTCTCTAGATTTTACTCTAGGTACTTACTTTACTAGTTACTTTCTAGGTTTTAAGCTACTTTATAGAGCTAGTTATATATATTATCTTAGGTCTTTTTATATTATATACTATATCTTTATATAATATATTAATAAGTTTTTAAAACTCTAGCTTTAAGAGCTCTTAATAAGCTTTACTCTATTTATTATAAGAGAGCTATATATTAAACGTTATATTACGCGTTATAATTACTTAATCTTATTCTAAGACCTATATCCTATATATATTAAATACTCTATATCTTACTAGATTTCTATTATAGCTCTAAGGGCTTATTTTAAAGCCTTTTTTTATTACGCCTAGCTACTTACTTTTTATTAAGAAGATATACGTAGTAGCTATAAGTATATACTCTACTTTAATCTAGCTAAAAGTCTACTATAGTATCTCTTACTTACTTAAACTAGCTATTAAGTACTATATTAAAAGCTTATATATTATAAGTATAGCTTAAGCTTATATTATATAGCTATATAGCTTCTTCTACTATCTCTAGCTAGAGCTTTTTTAGTAAGTTAGTACTTATCTTTATTTTAATTACTTTTATTATTATTTTATAATTAGCTCTTTTAAGTTCTCTATTTAGTTTATATATATAAACTAAAGAGCTTTTAATTAGAATATTTTCTTTATTAGCTTAAATCTAGAAGTATATTTTATTTCTTTATAAAAGCGTTAATATTTTATTATCTTACTAGATTATATAAATATAAAGCTTTTAAATACTTTTATTATTTTTTAAAGAGATTTACTTTATAATAAGTAAGTATAGAGCTTACTAGTATACTTAAACTTATATAGTATAGTCTAAACTTCTTTAAAGTAACTAGTAAGTATATTAAATAGGTTTTATACTACTTCTTAGTATAAGCGTAAAGCTTTCTTTTTAGGTTACTTTAAGATAACTTACTTAGTATATACTATTAAGTAATACTTATACTTAATACGCGCTATCCTATTAATATATACGTTTCTTACGCTTATTATTAGCGCTTATAGTACTTCTAGTCTAAAATAACTAACTCTAGTATACTAGAGTTCTATTAAGTTACTTCTTGGCGTTATATACTATAAGTTAAGCTTATAATTAACTTAATTACTTTAAATTATACTTATAATAGTTAGATATAATATAATAAGCTTATATTTAATAAAAGTAAGGTTATATTTATATATTAGCGTTACTAGTATAATACGTTCTACTAGCGTTCTTACTTTTAGAGTTATATTAAAACTTTAATACTATATTAATATATAATCCTTTAACTATTACTACTTTATATACTTACTATAAGCTTTATTTTAAGTATTTTTAAAAACTTAAGTATTTTTACTAAGTAGTAAAAATACTTATATACTTACTTCTATATAGCTTATACTTTTTACTTTTATAAAGGAGCTTAGTTCTATAAAACTTATTAAGTTAACTAACTAGAGAGTAGCTCTATTATTAAGTATAGTACTCTTAAAGAGTAAGTAAGTATTAAAATCTAGTAGTAAGTACGCTCTAGGAGCTAGCTTAATAAGTATACTTTAGTTAATAAGTATACCTAGGTTAATAAGTACTATAATTAGCTAGCCTAAGTAGGCTAGAGCCTTTAATTTAACTAACTCTAACCTAGTTTTAACTAGTTCTTAAAAGAAACTAGCTTACTTTTAAGTTACTAGAGTCTTAACTACTATAAAGTAGAGCTTATCTAAATAAGCCTATATTTTTACTTTTCTATTATTATCTATTTTAAATAAACTACTAGTAAGTACTACTTATATCTATTTATAATCTTATAGCTTTTAGTAGTAAGCTTAGCTATATAAGTAGTTATATTTTAAGTTAGAGCTTAAGCTTAAGCTTAATACTTATATCTTAGATCTTCTAAATATTGTAAATACGCTAGCTCCTTAATTAGTAGTTTAGAGTTTATACTCTTATATTAGAGCTAAGTAGATTCTACTAATTTACTTTAGTATAAGTACTTTTAAGCTAAAGACTAAGTTTTAGATTACTAATTAGCTTATTATCTAAGCTTAGTCTAGAGTTAGCTTTAGTATTAACGCCTCTAGGAAATCTTATACTATAAGCTTACCTATTACCTCTATAATATTATACGCAATTATATACTAATATAAGCGTAGCTACTTATTATACTAAAGCTTTAGTAATTAGTATCTTTAGTAAGCTTTCTATAAATAAGCTTCGTATTAAGCTTAGATAAGATTAACGTGTTAGATTAGTAAGTAAGCTAAGATACTAAGTAAGCTACTTTACTAAATCGCGTAAGGTTTCTTATATAATAACTCTATATCTATATAATTAAATTTAATAAGATTTAGATATATAATAGATTAGATAGATCTATATTAATACCTATTATAGCCTTGTTTATAATACTTACTATATATTAGTAGTACTCTTATTTATATAGGAGTAGGCCTACTTTAATTACTCTCTTAGATACCTATTTAAGCCTCTACAATTAGCGCGTAGCCTTCTTAGGCCTAGAAAACGCCTTATTAAGCTATATACTATCTACGCTATTAATATTTATATCTCTAGCGTTAATTTAACGTACGTAGCTTTATATTCTCCTTAGTAAGAATTATTACTAATTATATAGTAAGTTAATAGCCCTTTATAAGCTAGCTAATCGCGTAGCTTATAGGACTCTAAGACTAGTAATAGAGTAGGTCTTTTATAATCTAAGCTTATTAATAGAGCTACTTAGTTATATATAGAGTCTTAGCTATCTATAGCTCTAATCTAGTAATATCTATTCTTAGAAGAGATAGCGTTCTAATAATAGTAAAAGATAATAGGATATACTCTAGACTATATAAGATAAGCCTAGTTATAAGAAATCTAGCTCTAATATTCTTCTCTAATATTACTATCTCTCTAATACGTAGATATATATAGAGGAAGTTAAGTTTAGTAATATAATATACTTTATACTAAGTAAGCTTAAACACCTTATATCTATATACTCTCTTAAGAAGAGAGAAGTAGCTAACGTTAAAAAGTTAGAAGATATATAAGGTATAAGATAGTATATAGAGGGTAATAATTATATTCTTTATATAGAAGTAGTTAAACTTAGGTATAGTGTAACTACTATAGCTATTAAAGATAAGGAGTCTAAACGTACCTAATATACAAGACTAAGTTTATTTATTAAAGTACTTTACTTACTTAAGCCTAAGGCTATTATTTATCTAGCTATTATTACTTACGCTAATTACTTAGTTAGATAAGAGGTTCTAATACTAGCTAGCTTAATAGAGCTTACTAGACAAGATAATAAATAGAGAGATACTCTAGCCTAACGCGTTAATATACTTAATTGTTATAACTTACCTATAATTACTTAGCTAAATAATAGTTACGTGTCTATTTATATTAGCGCTTATAACTACCTTTAACGTACCTACTATACTATTGCGAGATACGAGCTTAGGAATAAGTAGGAGATAATTATTAATTAAAGAGCTATCTAAGCTAGGCTACTTATATATAGTAGATTAGCTCGAATAGCTTATACAGCTCGCTTACTACTACGGGCTTACTTAAGTCGTATAGAGCGAAGCTCTAACTTGCGATATATACCTATTATAAATCTAGTCTTATTAAAGTTATATATATCTTTATTAGATATCTTATACGCGTAGCGTATATCTTATATAAGTCTAAACTAGGCGTTAATTCTAACTAGTTCTTTATATCTTACGCGCTATAAGTAGAATTTTCGATTCTACTTTATCTAGAGCTCTACCTAGCGCTAGATAAATTGTAATACTTACTTCTAGCTAACTAGTTAAAGAAGTAGATCTTAGCTATATATAGTAAGTAGAACGTCTACTATATATTATATATTAATAATTTAAAGAGGAAATCTATATTAATTAAAGGTAAAAATCTACTAAACTAGAGACTACTTCTTAATAGGACTTATCTTTTAATTAATAGACGTTATCTTATATTAGGAGTAGATACCTTAGAAATAGTACTAGAGCGTTGTATATAATATAGAGTGTAGCTATATAGCTTTACGCTAGCTTTTAATTTAGCTTAATTAAAGCGCGTAAGTAGTAAGAATATATCTACTTTCTATTTAAGAGGCCTTAGGACGTTAGTATAGAGTTATAATTAATAGGATAGAAGAGACCTTGCGCAATTTAGTAGGGTAGCCTACTTAGTATCCTAGCCTACTTACTAATCTAATATGTTACTAGCGTTAGTATTAAATAAAGCTAGTAAGCTCTTTAGTATTTAGATAAGCTTTTATAACGTAGCTTTATTATTTATAAGTAGTATTATCTTAGATATTACTAGATAGCTCTAAGGTATACTATTTATAATACTTAAGAATTTTTTATAGCTTAGTATTTCTCTATTATAAGCTTATAAGTAGCTACTTCTTCTACTATTACTAAACTCTTTAGTTTAAGTTAAACTAGTTTGTTAGTATAAATATTAAAGATATTATTAGCTTCTAGATTAATAAGCTACTATATTATAGGTATAACAAGAGAAATCGAGATAGAACTAATTAGTCCTAACCTAAGTGCTAACAAAGCATAGGATAAGCAGGGTAATAATCTTAATTAAGAAGTTAATTATAATAGGGATATATAATAACTTTATAGCTTTATAAGGCTTAGTAATTACAAAGTTATAAAGCTACTAACTTTATAACTTTATAAGGCTTAGCGCCTACAAAGCTATAAAGTTAAAGAATTAGCAAAGATATATAGTTAGTAGTAATACGTATTATTAAGATAGTACTAATAATTTAATTATTAGCTACAAGCAATAATACTTAATATTACAAGAATTATTCTATTATTTATAGCCTATTATAGATTACTATACGTACTTTTATTATTAACTTTTTGTCTACTATACCCCCCTAATAGTTACTTGTAGTTAATAATAGGTAACCTATTATATACTAGATACCTAGCTTAAGAGTATTATAGTAAAGTTAAATAAACTATACTAGCTATTATAAGTACTTATTAAGTAAAGTAGTATCTTTATTAAGTTAAGTAATCTTACTATAAAATATTATAAGTATTTAAGTAATAAATAAGATAAAAGTATATTAAGCTTATAATCTCTTACTATAGTATATAAGATAAAACTATTATATAATTTTTAGTACTACGCTTATAACTATTATAAGATATAAGCTTAAGAATAAGTAAAAGATAATTATTAATTAAAGAGCTATCTAAGCTAAGCTACTTATATATAGTAAATTAGCTAAAATAGCTTATATAGCTTACTTACTATTATAAGCTTACTTAAATTATATAGAGTAAAGCTTTAACTTATAATATAACTTTATAAGTAAACTCTATAATTATAGTAAGATAGCTATTATAAGTACTTTTATATATACTCTTAGTTAGCTATAAGCTAGCCTTAAGCTTCTTATAAGTATCTAATATATATACTATTTTATACTAAGTATATCTATTTAGTATACTATACTTCTTTTTTAATTATATTTATATTAAGTCCTTAGAACTAGTAAGAGTAAGAAGGGTAAGTAGGCTTCTATAAGATAAGCGAGGTTAATAAATAAGTTAGTTACTTAACTTAATTAATAGTTAGCTCTTATTAGAGTATTACAAAGTATATAAGTATTAATAGGTAGATAAAAATCTAATTAAAGTATTAGTCGTAATACTCTATTAAGATAAGAAGTAAAAAAGAGATTAAACATAATAGTCTATAAAGGTCTATTAACGTTCCTATATACTTACTATCTAGTATTTATTCCTAAGCGCTTACTCTAGAGCGTTCGCTCTAGAGCGCTTATTCTAGAGCGTTTACTCTAGAGCGTTCGCTCTAGAGCGTTTACTACTAAATAGTTATATATTCTACTACGCTATATTACCTAGCCTAATTACGTACAATATAATAGCTTACCTACTACTTAGTATTGTAACACTATCCCCCTTTTTTACGCTAAGTCTATCCTTAGGCCTAGGCCTCTATTAGCTAAGTCTAGCTTATAAGTAGTTTACACTACTTTCTAGTTAAAAACTATCTTACTATAATATTACCTTCCTTATAGTTTTATAGACTTTATCTCTTATTATAAATCTTTACTATAAACTATATTTCTAAAATACCTTATCTATATTATTCTTTCTTAGGTATTCTTTATTTTGTTATACTAGATTCTACTCTAAAGTATACTAAGTATACTTGTATAGGGCGTCCTTATATTAGTATAACCTAAGAGTCTCTTAATTAAACTTATAAAAAGTTCTATAAAAAGGTTAATAATAATAAAAAACTTCTTACTATTATTATTACTTATTTACTACGTAATAAGAAAATATTAAAATCTACTAAAGAGCGTGCTTATTATAAGGCCTTATACCTAGTATTAGAGTTAGAGTAAGAAGGTAATAAGGTCTTAGCGCAAGTTTTTAACTATTCTACTACTACTATTAATATTACCTTCTTTCTTACTATCTAGTCTACTATTAGCTTATTAGATAAATTTATTATAACTAAAGGCGCTTTATAGGCTCTATATAGTTAGGTTTATTATAGAACTTACTTCTACTAATATATCTATTATATCCTAGCTATAGCTTTGTATATCCTATATATCCTAGTATATAGTACTTATTTCTTACTTTCTTAAGTATCTACTAATAATTCTATAGATTAGCTTTAGGTTCCTATATATTTTTACTCGCTAAGTAGCCTTTCTATTTTACTAGCTACTCTTAGAGAAACTATATACTTTAGAAGGCGTCGCGTCCTATTTCTTAATATCCCTATAGGTCTTCGACTTTAAACTTGTTATTCTCCTCTTTCTAATATTAGAATTGTTACTATACTAGTATTTTTAGCTTAGCTAGTTCTAGTAGGCTTATATAGAACTTAGGGTATACTTTAGTATATTTAGGTAGTTCTAGCGTTTTTATAACTAGCCTATTATCTTCTTTAACTAAAAATTATTCTACTTTAATATTATCTAGTCTTTTACTAGGTTACTTTATCTATAGATTCTTTGTATAAAGATACGCTTTATCTTCTTCTTTTAGCTAAAGTACTATTTTTATTTTTAATTAATATATAAAATACTTTGTTTTTAAGCTTTTTCTAGTTTTTATCTTATCTTATTATAGAGTTCTTATATATCTTTAACTCTAACTAGCGCTACTTCTATCTTAGGTCCTAGTAGTATTCTCTTAAATAAATTAGGGTGTATCCTATAGTTTACAAAATAAGGTATTTTACTTATTACTTCTAACTACTTATTATTATAGGCTAACTATACTATAAGTAATAGTAATACTTAATTGTTCTACTTCTAGTTACTATAAATCCTTAGGTATATCTTTAATATTCTATTAGTCTACTCTATCTATCTATCTATCTATAGATAATAGGCTATTAATAGCTTTCTTTTTGTCTCTATTACTATAAGTAGCGTTATCTAGTAATTAGATATAAAAAGCTTATCTCTATTACTAATAATACTCTTTAGTATTCTATATCTTTATATTAGTACGTCTAGTAGTATATATCCTAGCTAATCTGCTATATAGTTACTTTAGAATTTCTCTATCTTAGCGTATTTTGTAAATTAGTCTACAATTACTATTATTATATTATATCCTATTCTTATTACTAAGTCCTTTAATATTAGTAGTCCTATAATAAATTCTATTATAATATCTATCTATAGTTCTTCTAGTATCTTAATTACTTATATTTCTTTATATAGTATATATATCTTGTACTTGTTCTTCTAGTAATCTACGTATTCCTTAATAAACTACGTTACTTTCTCTTTTATCTTACTAAATCTATAATTCCTCTAGATTAGTTCTATAGTTTATACAATCTCTAGGTATTTATATACTAGGTTGTTATAGTATTATTATATAATTACTTTCTATAATTCTTCTAGAACTTTATTTATAATCTTAACTAGATTGTTAATTTCTTGTTCTTCTACTAGTTATATATTTAGTACTAGGTATTCTTATCTATTGTCTTAGAGTATAGCTTCTTCTACTACTTGTCTCTTTCCTATAATATTGTATCTTTAGCTAAGTACGTCTACTTAGCTATTTTCCTTACCTAGTACGTACTAGATCTTAAATTTATACTATCCTAGTAGTTCTAACTTTTATATCTACTTATCCTTTAACTTCTTACTTGTTATAAAGTATATTATGTTCTTGTAATCTATTTTAATAATTACTTCTACTACGCTTTTAGTATACGCTCTCTAATATTTAAGTATATTAACTATTACTATTAGCTCCTTATTATATACGTTATATCTTTTTTCTTATTCTATAAACTTCCCTAAATAGTATATAATTAGATACTATTTTCCTTTATACTCTTGTAGCGCTATTACTCTATAAGCTAGATTTAATATATCTATCTTAATAACTAGGGTCTTGTTACTATAAAATTACTTTAGAACTAGTAGTATAATATAGGCTTACTTAAACTCCTTATAAGCTTGTTTTTACTCTACTCTTTATTCTTACGTTATATCTTTCTTTGTAAGCTTTATAAGTAGTAGTACCTTCTTAGAAAATCTTTTTATAAAGTATTAGTTAAAGTTAATAAATCTTAGAAATAATTATACGTCCTTAACTATCTTAGGTTCCTTCTATTCCTCTACTACTTTAATCTTTTCTTAGCTTATCTTAACTTTGTTAATACCTATTATATATCCTAGAAACTCTACTTCTATCTTATACTATTTATACTTCTCTAGCTTTAGTTATAGGTTATATTAGTCTAAGTACTATAGTACTATTATTACTTACTCTACGTACTTACTTTCTTCTTTAGAATATATTAGTATATTATCTAGGTACGCTATAATAAACTTATCTAAGTATTCTTATAATATATTGTTAATTAGTCTTTAGAACGTTACTAGTATATTTATTAGTCTAAAGAGTATTACTATATACTTATAATATCTATAGCGTGTTTAAAACGCTATCTTTTACTCTTTACCTACTTTTATTTATATTAGGTAGTATCTATCCTTTAGGTCTAGCTTTATAAAAATCTTTACTCTACTTAGCTTATCTTAGAGTTTATCTATATTTAGTAGTAGGTATTAGTCCTTTACTATAATATTATTTAGTTTTTAGTAGTTTACGTATATCTTTAGTAGTCTCTTCTTCTTTAGTATAAAGAGAATTAGAAATCCTACTAATAATAAGGATTCTTGTATATATCCTTTCTTTAGGTCTCTATTTAGTTATTCTTAGAGTATTACTAATTTACTCTCTATTAATTAGTAAATAAGCCTAAAAGGTAGCTCTTTTCTTTCCTATAACTTAATTGTGTAGTCCTAGAGTAAGTACTTAGGTAATACTAGTATATCTATCTTTTCTATAAACAAGTAGCTAAACTTCTTATATTATTTTAGGATCTTAAGAGTTATACGTTACTCTTCTACTCCTACTTCTTAGCCTAGTACCCTACTAGTACTTATAGAAGTACTTATTCTCTCTTAATAAGTTACTATTAAAGCTACTATCTTATATAGTACCTTCTTATCTACTATTAAACGCTACTAATACGTAGGCTTAGATCTACGTATATCTTTGTAATCGTTAAATAAGAGGTTCTAGTTTTTCTAATTAACTCTAGGATTAAACTCTTGTAGCTATAGGAGTCTTAGTATAACGTCTTTATTAGCTAAAACTAATACGTCTAGAGTAATTCTTATACTATATCTTTAAATAATAATTTCTATAGTTACTTTATTACTAACTATTAGGTTTCCTAGTATTAGTTATCTATTCGCAACATAGATTAGATATAGTATCTTCTTTACTTATAGTTAGAGTCCTACTTATTCTACTACCTTAGGTATAATTAAGTTTGTAAATAACTCTAAATCTACTAATACCTTTATTCTTTCTCTCTTTATCTTTACTAGGAGTTTAATAAGTCTTTTAGCGTTAATAGCGTTATAGCTTCTAGATATATATCTAGTATTAGCTATTTACTTAAAAAAGACTTAATCTTGTAATCTTTATTTATTCTTTACTAAAATCCTTATAGTATCTTAATTTCTCTATAGCGTTTGTACTTTTTTAGCGTATAAGTTTACTAGAATAAGTTAATATATTAGTTATTTATAAGTATCTTAGTTATATTTACTTCTTCTTTAGTTATACCTAGAAAGTACTTAGCTTTCTACTTATCCTATAGGTGTTGTTTGTATTTATTATTTGTATACTCTTCTTAGTTCTATTTATATCTAGATCTCTTATAAGAGAAATATCTAGATCCTATCTTGTTAGAATAGTAGGTAAAGTAGTTATTATAGTAATATCCTATCTATAATAGTAATAGATAGTTTAGGTTCTATAAGTATAGCTAGTATTATAGTTCTTGTATTAACACTAGATCTATAATAATTAGCGCCTAATTGTTGTTAGTATATAATAATTTATATTACTAAGTCTACTCTACTTTATATATCTAGCGTTCCTTATCTTACTATTCTTTTACTAAGTAGTAGCTATCTACTAGTCTCTAGATTTCTTTTGTAAATCTATCTTATACTTTAGTATTCTCTTACTTTAGCTCTAGTATTCTAGGTACTATTTTGTATTTAAAGGTCTTAAGCTCTTAGTTTTCTTTCTTGTTCTCGTCCTAGGCTATATATACTTACTTTTCTAGATATAGTATTATTTTACGCCTATACCTTGCCTCTCTTTAGTATAGCTAAAGGTATTCTAAAGTATCTATCCTAGCTTACTTTTACTTTAGCTAGTACCTCCTTATATAGCTTTGTACTCCTAGTAGTATATTTATAGCTTCTACTTTATTATCTATTATAAGGTTACTTAGCTTTATAGTAATCCTATAGTAGTTATATCTCTTACTTATATTTTACTACTAGAAGTTTGTAGTCTTGTAATCTCTCTTCTCTTAGCTTCTTCTAGGGATTACTTCCTATTCTTCTTCTCTATTATTATCTTACCTTTTAAGTATATTAATTTATTATATAATCTTATTCTTTACTTAGTAGTTCTTTACTAGGTGCCCTATTTTACTATACTTGTAGTATTTTTAGCTTTTTACTCCCTTAGGGTTCTTATAGTAATAGTATTCCTATTTCTCTAGGTTTACGTTATTAACGTATATCTTGTCTAGCCTAAAGTATCTATAGCTACCTTAAACTTAGTTATTCTTATATTAGTACTTATACTTAGGTTTATACTTCTTATTATCTATATATAGTACTCTACTATTCTTAGCTTCTACTATATATTTATATATATAGTTATTAACTTAAATTACTTCTTCTATTAGGTTTTCTAACGTCTTAATTATAGCTCTACTACGTATTAGCTTACTTTAAATATTACTCTTAAGTCTCTATTAAAATATCTTTATTAATAACTTATTATTCTATTCTATTTGTATCGCGTAGCTTAAGAATTTATTAGTATAGTCTACTACTACCTTATATTATTGTAGCTACTATATCGTATACTCTACTACTACTATCTCGTTTACTAGTAGAAAGGCTTATTATACTTTATCTTTAAACTTAATCTATTCTTTAAATATCTTGTTGTAGTTGTTATTATTATTATTAAAGTATTTTTTAAAGTATAGTATAACCTATTTCTCTACCTTACCTTTTATATAAGACGATGTAAGTATAGCTCTATCTTTATCCTAAACTTAGTCTACTTTAAAGAAGAGATTAAGTTATAAGATCTATAGCTTAAGCTTATTTTATTCTTTATAGTAGAGGTTTAGCTTAGTAACTTTAGAAGTAGTAGTATAAGTTACTCTTATACGCTAGTCGTCTATATTTATTAACGTATTACTTATCTTAAGGGTGTTTAATATATTAAGTCCTTAGAACTAGTAAGAGTAATAAGGGCAAGTAAGCTTCTATAAGATAGACAAGGTTAATAAATAAGTTAGTTACTTAACTTAATTAATAGTTAGCTCTTATTAGAGTATTACAAGGTATATAAGTATTAATAGGTAGATAAGAATCTAATTAAAGTATTAGTTGTAATACTCTATTAAGATAAAAGGTAAAGAAGAGATTAAATATAATAGTCTATAAAGGTCTATTAACGTCCCTATATACTACTATCTAGCGTTTATTCCTAAGTACTTACTCTAGAGTGTTCGCTCTAGAGTACTTATTCTAGAGCGTTTACTCTAGAGCGTTCGCTCTAGAGCGTTTACTACTAAATAGTTACGTGTTCTACTACGCCGTATTACCTAGCCTAATTGCGTGCGATATAATAGCTTACCTACTACTTAGTATTATAATAATTTAGTCTAATAGTATAAAATAAGCTAAGTTATAGATAGCTAATAAAGTAGTTCTAGAGCTAAATAACTAAATAGATACTATATATACTTAAAAGTATAGAGCTTACGCTTTAAGATATAGTTTAAAAAAAGAGAAATCTATTATTATAAGTACTTTTCTTCTTACTTAAAACTTTTCTTTAAGCTTTTCTCTTTTAACCTCTTTTTATACTCGTTAAGAACTTTTAAAATTACTTTTTAAGTTACTTTAAATTATATAACGTATTCTATTAGCGAAGCGGCTATATTACTAAGACGGCTACTCTAAAATATACTAAAAAATCGAAAATTTAATATCTAATATCTTAACAACTATACTATAATAACTTCTAAAAATTTAATAGATTAAAGATTATATATATAGTAGTAATCTATAAAATTTTTAAAGCGTGCAGCCTAGTAGTTCTTAAGATAGTAAAATTTTCTATAGTAAAAAACACTTTTTTATTAATAATATTAAATAAACTAGGCTATATATTCTAAAAATTTTATAGATTACTACTTTATATATAATCTTTAATCTATTAAATTTTTAGAAGTTATTATACTATAGTTGTCGAGATATTAGATATTAAATTTTCGATTTTTTAGTGTGTTTTAGAGTAGCCGTCTCGGTAATATAGCTGCTTCGCTAATAGAATACGTTATACTTTTTAGATATATAAATACTTTTATAAGATTATAAATCTTATAAGGATTTATTTTACTATATTAATATACCTCTTATTTTAATATATCTAACTCTTACTAAATCTTCTAGGTTGTACTTATCTATTAGTAAATCTATAGTACTTTCTAAATTAATCTAATTTTAAATTATCTTATTTTATATATAAGATTTAAGTTATATAAACTAGTTAAGCTAGTTTAATTAACTTTTAAGAAGTATATTACTAATAGTAATTTTATAATAATTACTTATATTTAAAGAGTACTTTTTAGAAGTAAAATAATTATTCTTTTAGCTCTAAGTAAGTAAGATTATATAAAGAGAATCTAATCTATAGTTTTAAAGTACTAAGCTTATAACTCTAATAGAAATTAAAAGTATAGAGAATAATTTTTATATTAGTAAAAAGTTAATTAAACTACTATCTAAGTATAAAGCTATATATAATTAACTCTATATACTTAAAAATTAAGAAAACTAATAATCTAGTACCTAATTACTTTAGTAAGTAATCTTAGGATTATATAATCTTTTATTTAGTACTATTTTTATACTATATAAGCTTATAAAATCTCTTTCTAAATAATAATTTTAAAGATTTAAAGATTATCTTAATTTTTAAAATATAAAGAAATTTAGTATAAACAAAGTAGACTTAAAATATTATATATTAAGTACTTAATTATAAAAGCTTTAAATAGTTTATTAACTAATAAGTAAATAAGTATAGAAAACTAAAATTAAATAAAGAAAAGCTTAAAGATTATTAAATATATTAGTATTTAATTAAGTATTAAGAAAGCTTTATAATAATATTTAGCTCTCTTATAATTAGATAACTAATTAGAAAATATAGCTATATAAAGTTTATTTACACTTTAGGATTAGTTTTTAAAAGACTTAGGAAATTAAATAGTACTAATATTATTTTTAAATACTTAATTATTATAAAAGTTCTAAGAGTAATAATAACTAAAAAAAGAATAGTAAGATTAATCCTAACTATAGTATTATTAATCTATACTTTTAAAAGTTATAAACTTTACTATCTACTACGTATAACTACTAAAGCTAAAATTTTTAAAAAGTATTCCTAGATTATAAATATAATATACTACTAAGCTAATCTAGATAAAAAGGAGCTAATAGCTATATCTTTTTTAGTAATATAATTAGAGCTATAAAAAGTTAGAAGAGATTAAAAAGAAAATTAGATTAAATATATAGATTAATATAAGTATAAGTATTATAGAGTTATATACTTAATATAAATCTAGAGCCTAAGAGCTTATTAGTCTTAGGAAACTTAAACTTTATTAGCTAAACTAACTCTAAATATTATTTATACTCCTATAGATTATATATTATAACCTAAGAGCCTATTAGCTACGCTCTTCTTTATACCTCTCCTCTTTAATAGTTTACTTCCTTATAAGCCCTTAGTACTTATATTTCTCTAGTAACTACTTACCTTCTTTTTACTAGTCTTTTCTTTATAATACTCTACTATATAAGTAATATAATTAAAGTACTATTTACTTTTAGTTTTTCTTATATAATTAAAATAAACCCTAATCTTATTTAAATTACTTAATATATACTTAATATAAGTAATATAACTACTCTAATAAAGACTCTCTTTTATAAAGTTTTTAGAACTATAATACTATAAGAGAAAATAAAAGTATTAAGAATAATCTTTATAAAAGTAAAAAGTTAATTAAACTACTATCTAAGTATAAAGCTATATACAATTAACTTTATATACTTAAGGATTAGTAAGACTAATAATCTAGTACCTAGTTACCTTAGTAAGTAATCTTAGGATTGTATAATCCTCTCCTTAGCACTATTTTTCTACTATACATCCCTTAGGATTAAAGCGTTTAAGTGTTAATCCTATATTTTACTAGTATTTACTTTAGAGTTAAGTATTATTATTCTATATTCTTAGCTTAATTTATAATTAGTTAAGCTATATAGATTATACTTTACGCGCTTAGAGTATATTACGTAAAACTCTACTTTTACTTAGCTCTAATCTTAACAATCTATTAAAATTAACTAAAAAACTCTTAGCTATAATCTAATATAGTAAGCTCTAATCTTTTCCTTTCTTAGGATTAATTAATCTACTAATTACTACTAGTAAGGGACTTCTAGAATTTTTACTAATTAACGTTCTTCCTATTAAGATTATAAGTAGCCTATCTTTAGATACTAATCCTCTATCTCTAGATCTTATACATAATACACTCTTAATACTTAATTATATTGTTCTTCTACTTAGTTCTATTTACTAGACGTTTAATTTTTATACTTATTTCCTAAGATCTAAGCGTCTTATATAGTTATTACAATAGTATCGCCTATTATTAACTATAAGTAAACTCTAAGAGAGTATTGTAGATTAAAAGTTAATAACTAAAGTACGTGTTATAATTAGGTAATAAACTTATAAATAATAGAATAGTTTTTACAACGTAAATATATTGTTACTCTTAGTTAGAGATTAGATTACTAATACTCTCTTAATAATATATATTGCTACAGCCTATATACTTATACTAATCTATTAATCTATAATAATTTCTTATCTATACACTTTATAGATTAAGGGATTATATTACGTATCCTAGTTATAAGTTATTTTCTAATCTAGCTTATTACCCTACTTATCTTATACTTTATTAGTACTTAAGTTTAGACTAATAAGTTCTATTATAATCTCTCTTGTTATATTTATAATACTATTCTTTCTTGTAGGTAAGTTCTTATTTTCTTATCTTAGAGCTAAAGTTATTAATCCTATTTCTTTATTAATATAAAGTTCTTTATCTTCTATTATACCTACTCTTTTAACTTATTATTATCTTACCCTACCTAATTATATATTACGCTATAGTATTATAATATTTCCTTATTACTATTATAAGTCTTTAAACGTTCTATTAGTTTACTTTTCTTTAAAATATAGTAAGGCTTATAAGGTATATATTTATACTAATACTTATATTTTTTATAATCTATCTTGTATTTTTATAGTAGAATATAGGTTAAAGATACTTATACGCGTATCTATACTTATTTATAACAAGAAGAGCTATTAACTATACTTAAGAAAAACTATTATTATAGAGTATAGAAGCTAAAAAAGAGTATAAGAAGCTATGAGAAGCTTCTTATTATATACTAAAGGAATATTAAGCTTAACTTCTTAAAAATTAAGTATAGATATCTAATAATTAGGCCTATTTAGCTCGTCTTTAGAAGATAAAGGCCTTAACTAATAAGAAATCTATTAAATAGTCTAGTCTCTTAGAATCTAACCTAGACTTTAAGGATATAGGAAGGGCTACTCTAGCTCCTATTATATTAAGCGTATCTAATACTTCTTAGCTTATTATTAATAACGTAAGCTCTCTTAGTTTACTACTAGTAGTTAAGAGGATTTTAACTTTAGAAGTCTTTTAATTTCTTAGAGTAGTTAAAGTTATTTTTTAGTTCTTATATATCTTCCTATAGTTACCTTTTTTATCTATCCTTATCTATTTTACTAAGTAGTAGTTTCTTCTATTATAGATTTAGTACTATAAAATTTCTTTAACTTCCTTTTTTTTTATTCTCTATATATATCTACTTTGTAAATAGGTAGTTCTACGTCTTATAGTACTATCTCTAGTAGTCCTACGTAGAATATTAGGTATATCTTTATTTTACTTAGTAATCTTAGTTTAGATATAACTAGTATAACTTTTTCTTTAATTTTATATAATCTTCTCTTTATATAATCTAGTTTTAAACTAGATCTTTTACTCTTAATATTACTTTAAACTAACTATACTTTTTCTCTCTCTTTAAATTAAATTCTCTTTTTATATTTCTTATTATAGTACTTTACTATTTAATTATATAAGAACTTAGTATCTTATTTTAGTTAATTATATATTTCTTTTATTCTATTTACAAAGGTTTCTTTTCTTAGATTCTAAAACTTTATATCTTTAAGTATTTAGTATATGTTAGGATTAAATCTATAGTTTATAAAAAAAGGTAATACTTTTATTACTATTTTTTTTACGCTATTATATACTAGCTATGCTATAGGTAATAACTATACCTAGTTATTCTAGTTGTAGTTAAGGTAGTATCTTAAGTACTATTCTACTATATAATTTACTTATTCGAACTATATATCTATTTAAAGATAATATACTATTAATACTTAATATACAATTTCTAATTACACTATTATTATTCTCTAAAGCTTTAATATAAATTTTACGTCTCTATTTATAATAATTTTATCTAGAATACTATACTAGCTAATTATAGTCCCTAGAACCTAGTATATAGTAACTTCTATCCTACTCTTCTCTTTATATAGTCTAAAGTATAAGAACTTTATAAGCTTATATACTATTATTATAATTCTATTATATTCTATACTTAATGTTAGGTCTTTTAACTTAAGTAGCTTTATAATAAAGTCTATTATAATAACTTTCTAATAATATTCTAGTACTTTAACTAGTTATAACATACTATATAGTATATATCTATTATACTTATTTTAATAATATTCTATATAATCTTATAGTACGTCTATTACTAGTTGTCTTACTTTTAGTATATAGTAATTTCTTAGAAGTCTATCTAGTATTTTCTTAATTCCCTAGTATCTATATACTAGTAGTTTATAGAATTATTATATAAACTCTTTTTATATCTTACCTAGAATATACGTTTGTTTATAAGCTTTTACTAGTCTATTTTAGTTTTCTAGTTTTTTTATTTCTCTAGAGGCTTTTAATATTTTTTCTTTAAACTATTTATCTAACTTACTACTTATTCTTTTAAGTATTATAGCTATTTTAGGATTATTTAAAACTAACTATCTTTTCGTATTTGTAATTAGAACTATACTAGTTGTATTTACTTCTTCTTATAAGTCTAGTTATAAGGTAGACTTTAAGTAAGATAATATAATAAGGTAGTTTTAATAATTAACTAAAAAGAGTAGATAGTAGATATAGTTATCTAAGTAAGTACTAGGTATATATACCTAGTAGCTTACTAAGCGCTAACTAAAAGTAGAAAGGTAGTTAAATATTATTAAGTTACTAACTTACTAACATTCGATATATATTAGTAAGTTTGTAATATTAGTAAGTTATAAACTTTCTAATATTAGTACAAATATAAGAGATATAAGGAATAACTCCTTTATATGTCTCTCTCCTTTTAAAGAGTAAATTCCTAGAGCTTAAAAAGGGCTCTAATTAACTAATAATATATATTAGGTAATAGTAGTAGTAGTTAGAGTTAAAGAAGTTAACTATTTTTAGAGTTAAAATTATTATTTATAGAGTATAGAGCTAAGGTTTTTACTAATTTTAGTATAAAATTAAGACCTACGTAACTTCTATATATAAAACGTGTTAACTATAAACTTTTTTCTACTACTTCTACTCTATACTAATAAAATTAAACCTAAAAGTATTTGTATATAGTATAAGAGAAAGTAAAGTTAATACTACTAAGTAACTTAATAGCGCTAGATCTCTATATAAGTACTTACTAAAGATATAGGCTTTGTAATAAGTAGGTTTATTAATATAAGGGACCTAGTAAGCCTAATATTTATAAGTATTAGGAGGTAGGTAGCGTAGAGTAGCTCTAGCTAGGAATTTAGTAGCTAGTCGTAAATTCTACAATAGTAAACTAAACCTACGTATAACTAGTTATAAGAGAGCGTAGTAGTTATAGCTATAGTAGTAGAGGTAGGCCCTAACCTAAAAAGAGTCTTACACTTACTAGCTAAGGTAAACTACTCTTACTATTTTTTATACTATAATTTAGCTTTAGCTAGTAGTAAAGTTTTTAATTACGCCTTAGAGGGCCTTTTTATACTTACTAATAGCTAAAGTACTTTACTAGATTACGTCTTTATTAGAGCTCTATTTTAGGTATATAGTTAGTATTTTAAGCTTTTTTAAGTAGTTCTAGTAAAAGTTAAAGATAGTAATTACGCCTTATAAAGAGCTTTTTTACACCTATTAATAGTTTTAGGCTTATATAAGTAGTTCTCGTAAAGGCTAAAAGTAGTAATTACGCTTTAGAGAAAGCTTTTTTATACCTATTAGTAGGTTATAGTACTCTAATAGGTTATATCTTTATTAGAGCTCTATTTTTTAGGTATACGTAGAGTTAGTAGTTTAGCTTTCTCTAGATAGTTCTAGTAAAAGTAAAAGGTAGCTTTAAATTTTATAAATTCTTCTACTAGCTTCTATATAAGTTTATTATAGCTATTCTAGTAAACTAAGTAGTACTATCTTATATATTTTCTACGCTCTTTAAATTGTACGTCTAAGATAGCTTTTACTAAGTATTCTTTATATATACTACTAGTTTCTTTATTAGTAATAATAATAGAGATTAGCTATAGTAGGTTTTAATCTAGTAAAGGCTTCTAATCTCTAAGGTATAAGAGTTTTAGAAAGAAGACTAGGAATACGCTTTTACTTAGAATCTCTTAGAGTAGTACTAGCTTATATACTCTACTATTATAGATAACTCTTTTAATAGAGTATAGGCTTACTTATTAGTAGTCTAATTTTAGAGTTAAGTAAGTAGTTTTCTAATTAGCTATACTAATATAAGCTTAGTTACTAACTTTATATACTAGTCTACTTTAGTAAAAAGTATTATCTTAGGCTACTTACTTTTATTATACTTAGAGTATTTTTTCTTTAAAGTAGGCTACTAGGTTACTATAGGTATTAAGTAGCTTATTAGCTTATATACGTTAGTTATATTAGGCTAAGTTTAGTTAATCTTTATTATTTTCGCTAGGGTATATACTACTATAGAGGTAATTGTAATAGGGCTACCTATTGTTAACTACAAGTAACCTATTCTAGGAGTATTAGTAGATTAAGAGTTAATAATAAAAGCTCGTATAGTAATCTATAATAACTATAAATAATAGAAGATATCTTGCAATTGTCTTGTATTAGCGTTCTATAGTTAAAGGATTAAATTACTAATACTATCCTAATAATACGTATTACTACTAACTATATACTTTCGCTAATCTATTTATACAACCTTATAGATTACTCTAATCTATTATATATATTTATAGATTACTCTACGTCTTATATAATTAAATTGTAGTATACTTCCTATTCTAGGTTGTTACCTCGCTTATCTTATACTTCGTTAGCATCTAAGTTAGGATTAATTAGTTCTATCTTGATTTCTCTTGTTACGCCTATAATACTATTCCTCCCTCTAGGTAGGTCCTAGTTTATCTATCGTAAGGCTAAGGTTATTAATCTAGTTTTCTTGTTAATATTAAGTTCCTTATCTTCTCTTATACTTACTAAGTCTACTCTTTACTATCTTTAATTAGTAGATCGTATATTACGCTATAGTATTACAATATTCCTTTGTTCTCGTTATAAGTCTTTAAATCTTCTTATAGATTATATTTCTTTAAAGTATAGTAAGGCTTATAAGGCGTATATTTATACTAATACCTATTTGTCTTATAATCTTTCTAGCGTATCTCTAGTAGAGTATATATAGATAATACTTATTTATACGTCTATACTTATTTATAATAGGGAGAGCTATTAACTACGCTTAAGATAAACTATCTAGATAGATTATAGAGGCTAAAAAAGAACGTAATTAGATTTTAAGTATATAGGTAGAAAATTATACTTACTTAGTTTATTGTAATAGGTGTTACTAGGGTCGACTTCCTAATACCTAATCTAGGTGTTAGTAGATTACAAGGTAATAACAAAGCTCGTGTTGTAATCGTGTAATAACTATAACAATAGAAGATGTTTCGCAACTGTCTTGTATTAGCGTTCTATAGTTAAAGGATTAGATTGCTAATACTATCCTACTAATACGCATTGCTAAGGACTATATACTTATTGTAATCTGTAATCTATAGTTACTAAGATTAGCGGATTACAGTTTACTCTAATCTGTAATCTATCTATGCTAAGAATCTACGGATTACAGATTACCCTAGGTGTCCTAATTATATATAGTCTCCTAATCAAGTTCGTGTCCTTCTAGGTTATATAGGTCTGAGCTAGTTACTATAAGGCTAATTGGCTCTATCTGTAGTTCTTCTATTACTGTCGTAACATTTGTCTTTGTAAGATAAAAGCCTTAAATAATAAGAAGTCTATAGCGTAGGCTATCTTTATAGAGTCTAAGCTTAATTTTAAGGCTACTATAGAGGCTACTCTTACTTTTACTATATTAAGTATTCTTATTACCTCTCTATCTAGTAGTAGTAACGTCGATTTTCTTAGTTTACTATAAGGTAGTCTAGAGGGTTTTAACTTTACAACTCCTCTAGTTTCTTATAATAATTAAGATTATCTTCTAGTTCCTATATATCTTCTTATAGTTATCCTTTTTTATTAGTACTTATCTATCTTACTAAGTAGTAGTTCCTACTATTATAGAACTAGTACTATAGGATTTTTTTAACTTCCTATTCCTCTTATTCTCTATACGTGTCTACTTTGTATACTAGTAGTTTTACTTCTTGTAGTACTTTTTCTAGTAGTACTACGTAGAATATTAGGTATATCCTTATTTTATCTAGTAGTCTTAGTTTAAATATAACTAGTATAACTTCCTTTTTAATTTTATATAGTCCTATCTTAACGTAATCTAGTTTAGAACTTAATTGCTTACTTTTAATATTTCTTCGTATTAACTATACTTTTTCTCCCTCTCTAAATTAAGGTCCCTCTTAGTATTTCTTGTTATAATTCTTTACTATTTAATCTAATAAGAATTCTATATCTTTATATAGTTTATTATTTATCTCCTTAAGTTTGTTTATAAAGTTTTCTCTTCTTAGAGTTAAGGATTTTATATTTCTTAGTATTTAGTAAGTATTAGGGTTAAATCTATAGTTTATAAAGAAGAGTAATATTCTTATTACTACGTTCTTTGCGGTATTGTATACTAGCTATACTATACGTAATAGTTGTACCTAATTATTCTAATTGTAGTTAAGGTAGTATCTTAAGTATTATTCTACTATCTAGTTTATACGTTCTAATTATCTATCTATCTATAGGTAATATGCTATTAATATTATATACTAGATTCCTAATAATACTACTATTGTTCCCTATAGTTTTAATATAAATCTTACGTCTCTATCTATAATAATTTTATCTAGGATACTATATTAGCTAACAATAGTCTCTAGGACCTAGTGTATAGTAACTTCTATCCTACTTTTTTCTTTATATAGTCTAAAGTATAAGTACTTTATAAGTTTATCTACTATTATTAGGATTTTATTATATTTATCTCCTAATATTAAGTCTTTAGACTTTAATAGTTTTATAATAAAGTCTATTGTAATAACTCCTTAAAGTTATTCTAGTACTTCTACTAGTTATAATATTCTAAATAGTATATATCTAGTATATTTATTTCTATAATATTCTCTTTAATCTTGTAGTACTTCTATTACTAGTTATCTTACTTTAAGATATAATAATCTCTTAAGAGTCTATCTAATATTTTGTTAATACCTTAGTATCTATATACTAGTAGGTTATAGAACTATTATATAAATTCTCTTTATATTTTACTTAGTATATACGTTCTTTAATATACTTTTATAATTCCTTCTTAGATTTTAAGCTTCTTTATTTCTTTAAAAGCTTTCTCTATCTCTTTTTAAATCTATTTATCTAGCTTACTACTCTTCTTTTTAAGAGTTGTAGCTATTTTAGGTATATTTAGGACTAGGTATCCTTCTTTATTCTTAATTAGAACTATACTAGTAGTATTTACTTCTTCTTATAAGTCTAGTCTTCTACTTAGGGCGTCTATAAATTAATTGTCTTTACTCTTAGTATATATAATTTCTATATTAAATATTAATAAGAACTCTTACTATCTTATATAGCGTTATAATAGATCTTTATTTAGTATAAATCCTATAAGATTCTTATAGTCTATATAAACTTTTATTTAGTATTTTACTTCTTATAAGTATACTCTTGTTAGATAAGTTGTACGATTAGATACTTAATACGTAATTAGATACGCAATTATATATACAATCGCTAAGCTACTAACTTTACTATAGCTAAAAGGATTATAGCCTTAACTATTACAAACAAAGGAATTAAATAAAGAATCTAATATATAAGGAGATAGACTACGTTATTACAACTAATATAATAAAGAAACTAGCACCTTAATAGAAGGAGTATTAAGGATCTAGCTTACTACTATCTTAAGAGACTTAGCTAAAACTACTATATTGTAGATATATAGATAGAGCGTAAGGCTAGAGATAGATAGTAAAATTAATCTACTTAGTTTATACCTAGTGTAGTAGAGTATTATAAAGAAAGGAACAGTAAAAAAAAAGAGGCGGGTAGTTACTAAGGAAATACAAGTACTAAGAGCTTATAAGGAGGTAAACTATTAAGGAAGAGAGAGGGAAGAGAGAGTGTAGTAATAGGCCTTTAGGTTATAGGATATAATCTATAGGAATATAAACAACGTTTAGAACTAGTTTAGCTAATAAAGTCTAAGTTCCTTAAGACTAATAAGCTCTTAGGCCCTAGATCTATATTAAGTATATAACCCTATAACAAATAGCAACTAATATAAAACTTAAACCTATAACCTTAGCTTTAGGAGCGCTAGCTTACGCACTATTACGTAAGGTATAAGAATAGATATAGGAATAGATAAGTATAGGAATAGGTATAGGAATAGGTACAGGAATAAGTATAAGAATAAGTATAGGTATAGGTATAAGAATAGGCACAAGAATAGGTATAAGAATAGGAATAGGTATAGTATAAGTACAAGTATAAAAATAGGAACACGCTACAAATATATAGAGCCTAAGACCTAAGAGGCTATAGGTAGTATAAAAGGTAAGTAGTATAACTAGCTAAAAATAAAGAGGCTAATAGGAAACATTAAAGAAGCTCCTAATAAGCCCTTAGGTACTTAATAAATAGCTAGTAGAAGTATAGACAATAGGAATATTAAAATAGAAAAACAACTAGTAAGAAAATAGTAAGGATAGAATAGAATAACAAGTAGTATAGTAAGAAGAAATAGCCTAGTAGTAGTAAGTAGTACACTATAATTATAGACAAATAACGTATAAAAAGAGTAGTAAAGGAAAGAATATTATAAGGTAATCTTAAGCTATAAGATCTAACCTATTATCTAATAAAGAGACTACACTAAAGCTATCTCTCTACTAGCTAAGAACTTCTTTATATAACTTAGGACTCCTAAACCTAATACCTAAAAGACTATAGGATATACCTAAAAGAATTAGTACACTAATAATAGATAATAGCCCTACTATTCTAAATATACTCTAACTAATAATTAAAATATCTTTAGAGATATTTAGCTAGCTTATAGTAGCTACTAAAATAATAGTAGAATAGAGTAGTAGAGTATATATTAGTAAATAAAACCTATTTATAGATAAGAAGTTTAAGTTTACTAGTACTAATATAATAGAGTTTCTAGATAGTATTAAAGAACGAGTAATCTTTTATAGATAGCTTATTAGAGACTAGATCTATAATATTATCGCGTTTAGTAATAAGATAAGAAAAGATATTATTAAATAAAGTATAACTAAGTTTATAGAGGTAGAGAAAGCTAAAGATTAGGCGAAGGTTAGAGAAGTAATAAGAAATAGGTTCTAAGGGTCTAATAAGGCACAACAAGAAGAGATAGAAAAAGTACTCTAAACTTAGCTATAGTAATACTTACTTATAGACAACCTCTCTTTCTAAGACTACTTTAATAACTTTAGCCTTTAGTTTATAAAGTACTAGAGAGTAAAAATAATTATAGAAGCTATAAAGAGATACTACTTAGTAAAAAGACTTAATAAGTACTACCTATAAAAAGTCTTTAATAAATATAACCTAAATAATAAAAACGTAGAAGACTTTAACTTTTAAATAATCTAGAAGTACCTTAACTAGCTAGTATAGAGAGACTTATAAGTAAAATATTTTAACTTAGCCTTTAAAGGAACTATAAGCGCACTAAAGCTTATAAGCTATAGGAAATAGCTATATATAATACTTAAAGGAATATTTAGGCCTCCTAATATAAAGCTTATACTTAACTCTTATAACTAGACTTAAAGATAGAGGGGAGTCTAAATACTTCTAGGAATAGAAGTTACGTAATTAGAAGTTAATAATCTTATAGAATACTTTAAAATAATAAAACTCTAAGTAATTACTCTTATAGCTATAAATAACCTAAACGCTAGAGCCTAAGAACTTATCTAGCTACTAGAGGTATACTTAGTTATAGAAAGATAAATTAAAGTAAATAAGTATCTATAGATCCCTTAAGCTATAGTAAACCTATAGTTAGTAACGCCTTTTGCGATAGGGCTATAATTTTAAAAGAACCTTCTACTACTATTTTAGAATAACGTAGGACCTTAGTATTAGAATAATATAGTAAGTATAAGTTTAGGCTTTTGTAGTTACATTAAATACAGAGACCTAAATTACTACGTTAATAACTATAAGGAAAGAAAAGCTTTAATACTTAATAGATAGATTTAGTTTAATCTAGAAACTAGAAGATACTAATAAGGTATAGAGTAAACTTACTAAGGGTTTATTAAATAGATTAGAGTAAGAGGTAACTAAAACAATATAATAATCTAGTATATCTAGTAGAGAATGCAAGACCTAAAGTATAGAGAAATAAACCCTTAAGTAACGCTAAACTCTATAATATAATAGCTAGTATAGCCTTAAATAATAGTAGTAATAAACTTACTTAGGGGTGTAATAGATAATTTAGAAGAAGATAGAATAGTAAGCGTAGAAAAATACAATAGATTCTAGATATAGTAACTAAAAATAAAAGGAGATCTAGTAGAAGAAGATATTACTAAAACTACATACATTACTATAGTAAGGTTTAGGACCTAAGAGCTCTTAGTACTTATTCTAGCTATGCGAAACAATTACAAAAAAGAGGCTAAATTCCTTAAATATAAGTAGACCTAATTTAATAATATAAAAATAGAAATAGATCTAGAATAACCTTTTAAAAAAATAGATAAATAAAAGAACTACGTAAAAAAGCTTAGGTAGATTAACACCCTAGAACTAAATACTAAAGAAGTAATATAAAAAGTTATAGAAGCGCTAGTATTTCTACTTATATAAACACTCCTAGCTAATATACTAGACCTTCTTAAAAAGCTTACAAAGCCTACTTTTATAGTAAATAAGTTAGAAGAGTTTATAAATATAAAAGTAATAGTAAGTATAACTAAAGACTTAGGAGAGACGCTTTAGAGCCCTAAGAGACTACTAGTAGCTCTCTCCTAGAATAGCCTACACCTATACGTAATAAATACTAATATTCCTAACTAAGTAATAGTAGAAGCTATAAATAGAAAAATTGTTAGGTGTAGAGCCTATAAACCTTTAGGCTCCTCTACTAAGGTACCCCCTATTATACTTATACGCCCTACTAGTTTCGTAGCTAATATAAATATAGTAAGAGAGCGCCTAGAATATAACTAACCTAGTAGGATTAAAAAACTTAGAAAAGAATACCTAAAAGTAATAATCTAGGTCTATAAGACTAGACTACTAGCCCTACTTAACTTAGGAGTAGAACTTAATATAATCTACCTTAAAATAGCTCTAGCTACTAGCTTAAGTATAACTTCTATACCTAAAGAAATAGCTAGAGTATAGCTAGTTACTATAAATAGAGTAAAGGAGTCCTTTAAAGAGATTGTGTAGGGCGTACTAGTTATTATTAGAAGTATTAAAGTCTAGTCTAACTTCTTTATTATAAGAGGTCTCTCTTACCTAATAATCTTTAAGAACCTATTTATAATAGATTGTTAATACTCTTTTAAATAAGAAGATAATAGCTAAATATACTATAAAGTTTAGTTAAAAAATTAAAATACTTCTATAAAGTTTATAGTAATATTTAATAGAATAGAAAGTATAAAATAGATAAATATAATAATAATAGAAAAACTAGTAAAGAACTCTACTACTAAGAGTAGAGTTCTATAAATAGATACCTAGAAAACAAAGAAATAAAAAAGAGACGCCTAGAAAACTATTAGTAGCACCTAGTATCTATACTAGGAATTATAGAATAATCTATAGGTAGATCTAATAATAATAAAATAAGCTAGTATTTCCCTAGATAAAAGTATCTTAGAAATCCTAGAAGACCTTGTAGGGATATAAAAATAAGTAGAAAGAAGAAAATAGATACCTAAGAGCTTATTAAAGGTAGAACTATAATTTAAGCTAAACACTATATATAAGTTAAAAGGTAAAAAAGTATAGCTAGTCTATAACTCCTTAGTATAGCCCTACTAAGTAGAGGGTTAATTAGACTAAAAAGTAAGAGTAGAACTTAAGTAGCTAGTAAATAACAACTAAAGCTAGAGATAATTCTAATAATATATTACTAATAGGACTACTCTTTTTTCTATAGGTACTTAGGTTATAGAAGAATAGCTAGTAAAAATAAAGATTACTAACTAGCTATAGCTAAGAGAAAGAGAGATACTAATTAAAGTTTTTCTATATTAAGAAGCTGCGTTAAGCTTTAACTTTATAGAATTAAGCTATATCTACTCTAATATTATCCTACTAGTTTAAATTAATATAGTACCCTATAAGGCCTAGAAAGAGGATAGCTTCTCTATACTTTATAAACTAAGAGAAGTAGTTAATAAGATAATTTAAGAATAGTTAGACTAAGAAGTCCTTAAATTAAGCAAAAGCTTATATAGTAACTCTTAGTTCTTAGTAAAGAAAAAGGACTAAGGATACTAACTTATTAATAATACCTAGCGCACTAATAGTATAACTATTAGGGACGCTAACTTACTTCTAAACCTAGATAAATTCTTAGAGGAATTTATAGGTTACTACGTCGTATCCTTAATAGACTTCTTCTCTAGATATAATTAAGTAGAGCTCTATTAGGACTCTAGACTACTTATAGTATTTTATACGCTAACTTATAGACTAGTATAGTAATATACTCTACTTATAGGTACTATAAACTCTATTACTAAGTTTATATAAGTAGTAACTAAAATCTTATAAGAATTAATTCTAACTAGCTATATATTATATATAGATAACATTGTAGTAAAAGGCCTAAAAATAGACTATAACTTAGACTTACTAGAACCTAGGATCTAAAGGTTTATTAGTAAATATATTATTAATATAGATAAAGTTTTGTATAACCTTAAGAGGGCTAGTACTACTACTTTAAGTTTTAAATTAGATTAGTACTATAACTCTATAGAGATTATAGAGTATATAGTAGATAAAGAGAGCTAGTACCTAGCTAATAAGAAGGTTTAAAAGATAATTAAATAGCTAGCCTATAAATCTCTAAAAGAGGTTTAAATATTTATTAGCTTTTGCGTATACTATAGAATCTAGATTAAAGGTTTTACTAAGATAGCAACACTACTATTTAAGCTACTAAAGAAGAATAAAGAATTTAAATAGAGTTAAGAAGCTTCTTTTACTATAAATAAATTAAAAACCTAACTAACTAGTGTACTAGTATTAGTCTCTATAAACTATAGCGAGCCTATTAGACTAATTGTTATATTAGTTAATAGAAGTAAAAAGGGTTAGAGCGTAGTACTCTAGTAAGAAAACCTAAAGAGCTATTAGAACGTAGTATACTATAAATTAGGAGTATAGTTACTTTTAGAGCGTAACTAAGATTCTAGAAAATATAAGTATAAAGCTATACTACTAGTACTTAAGAAATTCTACCTATAGATCTATAGAGTTTATTTTATAGTAGAAATAGATACTTATATACTTATAAATTAACTTAATTAAAGCGCTAGCGACTTCCTAAGAGCCTTAATTACAAGATAACTTACCTTTCTAAATATATAGGAATTTAATATAAAGTACGTAGCTAAGAAAAAGAATATAGTAGTAGATACTCTCTTAAGGTAACTAGAGCTACTAGGATAGTAGCTACTAAAAGAGCTTAAAGAAGACGTAGAAGAATTTATAGACTACTATTTAGGGTCTATAACCTTTATCTTACTATAGATAAGCCCTTAGGACCTAGAATTTATATACTTAAAGATAAAAATAAACCTAAGCGTACTAGACACTCTAGAAACGCCTTTTCTACATAATATTATAAAATAGCTAGTAATACTATAAACTCTAGCTAGAATAAGTAGAATAGATACCTAAAAGCTCTATAAAAATACGCAAAAGTACAAGGTTATATAAGGACTCTTATAGGCTAAAGGCTTTAAATAGTACTTACTAAAAAGAGTAGTAGATAAAAAAAAAAAGTAGGTAAAGATTCTAAAAGTACTATATAATAAAAGTAGATACTAAGGCTAAGAAAGAATATAGCGAAAGATCTAGACGCAATATTACTAGCTAAATATATTTAAAGATATAGAAACTTATATAAAATCTTACTAGGAATATTAATTTTATTTACCTTAGATAGTAGAAGAAGAGCTATACCTAAATTAGGGACCTAAGGTCCTATAAGAATAGATTACACTAGATATAGTTTATATACCTAATAGTAAAGGAGGTAAGAGATATATAATTATATATTAGGACCTTATAAGCTTATACGTAGAGGCTAAAGCTCTTAGAGTTAATATATTAGAAGCTATCGCAAAGTTCCTAAAACAAGATATATTTTTAAAATAGAGAGTACTATTTAAAATAATAGTAGATAGAGGACTAGAAAATAAAGGACTAGTTACTAACTTTACTTACTTATATAGTACCTAAAGGGTTATTAGAAGTACCTATTACTCTTAAAGCTAAGGAATAATTAAAAGAAGCTATAAAGAGTTAGTAGCTGCTCTCTAAAAGATTAAAGGTAATTAGGTAGATAATCTACTTTACGCGCTATAGGTAGATAGAGTTATAGTAAAACGTAGTACTAGAGAGATACTAATATACTTTATATATAGCTAGGAATAAGTCCTACCTATTAAACTCTACGTCTCTATATAGTAAACCCTCTTGTAGTTAGAAGTTTATAATACTACTACGCTCCTAGTATTATAAGCCTAGTAGTTTAACAAATATAATAATAGACTCTAAGAAGCTATAGATTATATAATTAGGCTAAGAGAAGAAAGTAAAGAATAGTTTAATACTAAAAAGACGTTATATATAAAAGATATACTTAAGAGAATATTAGTACTTATCTAAGACTTATTTAGTAACTAGAATAAATCTAGATAGTAGAAACTCTAACCTTAGTAGAAGGGCCCTTATTAAGTTGTCTAGTTACATCCCTCTAGATAGTACTAGCTTACTAACCTAGATAGTATAAAGTTTAGAAACTATACTCTAGGAGTAAAAGTAGTAGAATTCTACTAGCGAAGCTAGTAGGAACTAATAGATATCTTAGAAAATTTAGAGCTAGAAGCTAAAGATTTTATAGTTAGATAAAAAGAAAGGTAAGCTTTACTTAACGCTAAAGAGTAACCTAAAGGAGTATTAGATAAACTAGTACTAATAGAGCTAGTATTTAGAAAGCAAAGTAGGCGAGTACAAGAATAATATAGATAGGACTTACTATTACTAGTATAAACTTATTAGCTATAATTAGTTTAAATCCTAGTACAAAAGCCTAAATTTAATCTAGCTAACTTTAAATTCTTTGCACAAAAGGAACCTAATAAAGAGATTAATTTTAGCTAAGAATTAGCTAAAAATTCTAAATAGAGGAAGAAACAAGTAGGTATTATAAGCAAATAGGAGAATTAGTAATAAGAAGAAAAGAACTTAGTTAATTTTCTCTAAAAACAAATAACTAAAGAGGCCTTAGCACTTAGATACTAAGAAGAAAAAACCTTATATTACCTATTATTACTAATTACTATCCTTAGAACTAGAAGAAAAAGCTTGAGTAGCGAGAAGACTTCTAAGACTAAACTTAGGTAGCTAAAAGTAAATACTACCTAGATAACAAGTATAATAGTAATCCTAATTCTAAAGCTAAAGATTTTAAAGTAGAAGGCTAAGAGAATACTAAGGAGGTAGAGAGAGTATAGAAATAGAAGACTAAGGGCCCCTAGAAAGAAAATTAAAGGAGCCTAAACCTATTATATTAAATTAAGAATAGACTAGAGTAGGAATACTACTACTAAAAGGTAGAGCGTAAAGAGAAGAAGTTAAAAGAGTAGCTAGATAGTAGCTAGAAGTAGGAGTAAAAGTAGTAAGAGACTTAATAAGGTATCTATAAGTATATCCTAAACCTTTATTAAGACTTAGGCAACTTATATCTAACTCTAGGTTAGTAGAGTAAAAAAGGCGTAAGAGTATACCTTATAAAGCCTAAAGGGCTAGTAGTTAATAAAGAAAATTTAGAGTAGTATAAAAGCTTAAAAGTAAGCTAGAACTACTAGAAGAAGCGCTTTAAGAGTGTTTACTAATACTAGAAAGAGATAAAGAGTAAGAAGAACTAAAAAAAACCTAATAAACGTAGGCCTTATCTATAGTAGAGAAAATAGTAGCTAGAAAACTATTAGACTTACTCTTAGGTATAGTATAACTCTAGAGACACTAGCTATAGGCTTAGTAGTAAAATAAATTATTAGTAAGGCTATAAGAGTAGCTAGAAGTCTTAAAGTTATTATCTTTAGGCTTATCTATACTACATACTATTAGGTAAGCCCTAAGCCTATAAAAATGCACTAGCTTACTAGGTATTATAAGAAGATACCTATAGGCTACTTAATAACTTAGGGAAACGTTTTAGTAGATAAGATACTAAATATTAGCTACTATAGTATTACGCGTAAAGGGCGTAGTAATAAAGTAGCTAGAAAACTAAGTAGCTATAGGAATAAAAGTATTAGCGTAGGTACGCTCTTACTTAAAGAGCTTAGTAATATAGTAGTAACTTTTAGTAAAACCCTTAACCTAAGAAAGTACTTACTTACGTTTAGCTACTAGACTACTAAAAACGCGTTAGCTAAGCTCTAAAAGACTATTAGGATAAGATTAAGTAAAAAGAAAAATAAAGTTAAAGACTTACTTAACTTATAATTATAGCCCTAAATATAACAATAAATATAGGAGCTATTAAGGTAGATAATACCTTTATTATTAAAGAAAATAGAGTATCTAACACTACTATAAATATAGGTAGTATAGCTATAATTACCTTCTTTCTTAGAACTACAAGCTATAGCCCTATTAGAGCCTAGTAGTAGTAGCTCTAGTAGTAAGGCCCTATAAGGGCTAATAGTCTTCTAAGTATACTAACTTACGTAGACTATAGCCTTATAATAGGCTTGTATCTCTTAAGAATTATTAATTAAAGAAAGATTCTATAAGCGCGTAGCCTAGGTAGCTAAAAAGTCTTAAGTAGGTATCTCTTAACTCTTATAATAGCGTACCTAATAGTATAGCTAGTAGAAGAGAGACTAAGAGCTATTAGAAGTATAGAAGAGGCTATTAGGGTTGTAGGAACAAATGTTATAAGGACTATTCTACTAGTAAGCCCTATTCTTACGCTTGTTATAGTAAGTATACACGAACTCTTAGATAAAGGAAAGAAGCTAGCTAAAGTTACGCTCTTTAAAGACATTAAAGGCTTAGTTAAGAAGGTTATAAAGTAAGTTAAGTAAGAGAGAGTAGTAAAGGAAATAAGTAATAACTAAGAGAAAAGCGTAGTTAGCAAGACCTAAGAGCCTATAAGTAAGAAGGATAGATACTTACTCTTATACTAGAAACGATATATTATAGAAATAGGGCGAGAAGCTTTACTCTTAGTTTAATAGTAACCTAAAAGTAGTCTACCTAGGTTATAAAGTAGCTAAGAAGGATTATTACTACTATAGTTACTCTAGCTAAGCTAGCTAGCTATATAAGACCTAAGTTAGAAGTTAAAGGTAGCTATAATAATTAAAGTAGAAAGCAAATAAGAGAATAGAGCTAAGAAACTAGTAAGAGAGTATAGAGTAGCTAAGATAAGCTTAAAGAAAAGAAGAAGAAAATAGAATAAAAAATAGAGAGATAAAGTTTAAGTACGCCCCTAGAGAGTATTTATAACTTTACTAAAAATTATAAGAGTAAATAACTATAAGAGCTTAACTACTAGTAAAGACGTTTAAATATAGAGCCTAAGGGCCCTACGCTAGCTTAACTAATAAATATATATATATAAGAAAAGAGCTAGCTATTAAAAATTAATAAGTAAGAGAAGAATTTAGTAAGTAGAGATATATTAAGTAAAAGAACTATTATAGAAAGGTAAAAACTACTATAGCTTATAAAACGTGCGTAAAAAGAAATAGTAAGAAGATAAGTAGCTACTAATATAAGCTATATAACACGTCTATACAAAAATTTTATTAAATAACCTAGAAACTACGTAAATACTCTACAAACAACCCCTTAGATATTAGATCTAGAGCCCTTAGGAGAAAGGAATTATAAGTAGAAGATAAAAGTAGTATCTTTAAAGTCTTAAGCTATAGACGCTCTAAAATAAAAACAATAGCTAATATAAAGAAATAGAAGTAACGTAACTTAAGCTTTATATTAGGTAACGGCGCTAATAAGGCTAGCGTTCCCCTAGAGTAGGCCTAAGTAGGTTATAGCTATAGCTAGAGTTAGATTAGTAGTTTATAGACAATATATAGTAACTAATACCTAAAGGGCTATAAGTTATTTAAGAGGAAGAAAGCTCTTAGAGACTTAATATCTTTATTCTCTTTTATTAATATTAATATTTAAGCTAGAAGGCCTAAGTTGCTCTCTAACTATATATATAGTTAGCGCTATATACTAGACTATTTATAGGGTAGAGCTAAATTACAAATCTAAATTATTTTAGATCTAAAGGTTTAAGTACCTTACTACTAATAAAATAAGAAAGGGGTTTATAGGTTAAAGTAGGTTTTACCCTCTCTTTAGGCTAAAGGCTCTTAATTAAGTATAGTAGCTTAATAGGACTAAGCTCTATATAAGGGGGGAGGTATATAGTAGAGTATTATAAAGAAAGGAATAGTAAAAAAAAGGGAGTAGGTAGTTACTAGAGAAATACAAGTACTAAGGGCTTATAAAGAGGTAAACTATTAAGAAGAAGAGGGAAAAGAGAGAGCGTAGTAATAAGCCTTTAGGTTACAGGATATAATCTATAGGAATACAAATAACGTTTAGAACTAGTTTAGCTAATAAAGTCTAAGTTCCTTAAGACTAATAAGCCCTTAGGCCCTAGATCTATATTAGGCACACAATCCTACAATACTAGTACTTTTAAGTTATAAGTAATTAATCTAAAAAAGGGCTTTTCTAAAAGCCTTAGTATCCCTCTCTAATAAGGCTCTTATATAGCTATTATAAAAAAGCTATTTTATTAAACTACTATAACTTTCTTTAAATCTTATAATTAAGAGTCTTACTACCTTAACTAAGTTAAGTAAACTAGTATCTACCTATATTAACTTAAGCATTAACTCGAGTATTAACTTAAGTATTAACTTAAGTATTAACTCGAGTATTAACTTAAGTATTAACTTAAGCATTAACTTAAGCATTAACTTAAGTATTAAGCTAAGTATTAAGCTAAGCACTATAAAGAGTATTAGTAAAAAGTGCTAATCTCTTACCTTCTAGTAGCCCTACGCGTATTAGTAAAAAGTAACAATCTCTTACCCTCTTATAACTTAAAGCTAAAACAAGATAGCTAGTATAACTTAACGTAATCTAACTATATTATTAAAGACTAATAAGGATTATACTATATAGATAATTTAACTGTAATCTAGCTACGTAGTATATAATATTTAGGATAAAATTAACCTAGAATCCTCTACTTAGCTAATTTAGAGACTAGAACTAATTAGAGCTCTAGTAATAGCTAACTACACTCTAGTATTAGGTATTAAGACTCCTATATAGTAGTCTAAACTCTTAGCTACTAGTTATAAAGCTTTTAAAGAAGACCTTAAATACTATAAAATATTAGCTAAGTAATACTATAGTAACTAATACAAGTATAAAAAATAGTAGTTAAGTCTCTAGTATATTATAATATTTATCTAATCCTTAGTCTTGCTATATCTACTACGTACGTGCTACCTACTAAACTAATCTCTACGTTAGTAGCTATTAAACCTAAAGTAAACTATTTGTAAGGTAGACTTTACGTAAGATAACTTAATAAGGTAGTTTTAATAATTAACTAAAAAGAGTAAATAGTAGATAAAGCTATCTAAGTAAGTACTAGGTATATATACCTAGTAGCTTACTAAGCGCTAACTAAAAGTAGAAAGGTAGTTAAATATTAGTAAGTTTGCGATATTAGTAAGTTACAAACTTACTAACATATTAGTAAGTTTACGATGTTAGTAAGTTATAAACTTACTAACATGTTAGTAAGTTTTGTAATGTTAGTAAGTTTGTAATATTAGTAAGTTGTAAACTTACTAATATTAGTGCGAAAATAAGAGATATAAGAGATAACTCC
>JALNQF010000381.1:0-37559 GCA_028456385.1 Ophiosphaerella korrae | reverse complement strand
CTTATAAAAAGTATTATAACTTATATATAATAGTAGTTAGTTTATTTTCTAGTATTAATCTCTTATTTATCTTCTTTAGGCTTCGAATTATATCTCTTATAATAACTCTTTTATCTCTTTTAGAAACTCTAGTAAGTTTTTATTTATATCTTTTTATATCTTCTACTTTTATAGCTTTTTTCTTCTTAATTCTTTAAATAGTATTATAATTTATTTTAATATACTTTTTTAAGATAGTAGCTTTCTTATTAGGAAAGTTATTAGCTTCTAATAGAAGCTAGACGTTTAGGTTAAGATTGAAAAGATTTAGTACTAATTTAAAGAATTTAGAAAAAATTTTAAAAAATATTAATTTAGTAGCTTTAGAAGTATAATTTAGTAATATATTACGTAAGCTAACTTTTAATCTAATTTTTTTATTTTTTTAATCTACTTCTAAAAAAATAATTAGATAATTAACTTATACTATAACTTTACTTAAATAATCTTTATAAGGTAAACTATACTTAGTTAAAAAATTAGACTTTTTTAAACATAAATTAAAAAGTTATACTACTTTAAAAACTAAGTAAAACAATACCCCTACTTTGACAATAAATATAGTAATATAGATTACGTAATATTACTACTTTTAATTCAGTATATTAAAATTTACCTTTTTCTCTATAAATCGCTAATTTTATTTTATTTCTAGCTTATATAGTTATTAAGATATAGTATTTTAGAAAAGATAAAAAAAAAATTACTCTGTATTTTTTACACCCCTCTATATCGTCTAGGTATTATTTACTCTTAGCTACCTAGGTTTAGTCTTAGAAGTCCTCTTACTACTTAAGCTTCTTCTTCTATTTCTAAAGATAGTAATTAGTAATAATAGGTAATATAGAGTTTTTCTTCTTAGTATCTAAGTATAAAGGCCTCTTTAGTTGTTTGTTTTTAGAGAAAATTAACTAAGTTCTTTTCCTTCTATTACTAATTCTCCTATTTACTTATAATACTTACTTGTTCCCTCCTCTATTTAAAATTTTTAGCTAATCTTTAGCTAAGATTAATCTCTTTATTAGGTTCCTTTTATGCGAAGAATTTAAAGTTAGCTAGATTAAATTTAAGCTTTCGCACTAGGATTTAAACTAATTACAGCTAATAAGTTTATACTAGTAATAGTAAGTCCTATCTATATTATTCTTATACTCGCTTACTTTGCTTTCTAAATACTAGCTCTATTAGCACTAGTTTATCTAATACTCTTTTAAGTTACTCTTTAGCGTTAAGTAAAGCTTACTTTTCTTTTTGTCTAACTATAAAATCTTTAGCTTCTAGCTCTAAATTTTCTAAGATATCTATTAGTTCCTACTAGCTTTACTAGTAGAATTCTACTACTCTTACTCTTAGAGTATAGTTTCTAAACTTTGTACTATCTAGGTTAGTAAGCTAGTACTATCTAGAGAGATATAACTAGACGACTTAATAAGGGCCCTTCTACTAAGGTTAGAGTTTCTACTATCTAGATTTATTCTAGTTACTAAATAAGTCTTAGATAAGTACTAATATTCCTTTAAGTATATCTTTTATACGTAATATTCTTTTAGTATTAAACTATTCTTTACTTTCTTTTCTTAGCCTAATTATACAATCTATAGCTTCTTAGAGTCTATTATTATATTTATTAAACTACTAGGCTTATAATACTAAGAGCGTAGTAGTATTATAAACTTCTAACTACGAGAAGGTTTACTATATAAAGATATAGAGTTTAATAGGTAAGACTTATTCCTAGCTATATATAAGGTATATTAGTGTCTCTCTAGTACTACGTTTTACTATAACCTTATCTACCTATAGCGCGTAGAGTAGATTATCTACCTAATTACTTTTAATCTTTTAGAAGGTAGTAACTAACTCTTTATAGCCTCTTTTAATTATTCCTTAGCTTTAGAAGTAATAAGTACTTCTAATAACCCTTTAGGTACTATATAAGTAAGTAAGGTTAGTAACTAGTCCTTTATTTTCTAGTCCTCTATCTACTATTATTTTAAATAGTACTCTCTATCTTAAGAATATATCTTATTTTAGGAACTTTGTAATAGCTTCTAACGTATTAACTCTAAGAGCTTTAGCCTCTACGTATAAGCTTATAAGGTCCTAATATACAATTATATATCTCTTACCTCCTTTACTATTAAGTATATAAACTATATCTAGTATAATCTATCTCTATAGGACCTTAGGTTACTAATTTAGGTGTAGCTCTTCCTCTACTATCTAAGGTAAATAAAATTAATATTCTTAGTAAGATTTTACGTAGGTTTCTATATCTTTAAATATATTTAGCTAGAAATATCGCGTCTAGATCTATTACTATATTCCTTCTTAGCCTTAGTATCTACTTTTATCGTGTAGTGCTTTTAGAATCTCTAGCTACTCTTTTTTCTTATCTACTACTCTTTTTAGTAAGTACTATTTATAGCCTTTAGCCTATAAGAGTCCTTATATAACCTTATACTTTTACGTATTTCTATAGAGCTTTTAGGTGTCTATTTTACTTATTCTAGCTAGGGTTTATAGCGTTACTAGCTATTTTGTAATATTACGTAGAAAAGGCGTTTCTAGAGTATCTAGCACGCTTAGGTCTATTTCTATCTTTAAGTATGTAAATTCTAGGTCCTAAAGGCTTATCTATAGCAAGATAAATGTTATAGACCCTAGATAGTAGTCTATAAATTCTTCTACGTCTTCCTTAGGCTCTTTTAGTAGCTACTATCCTAGTAGCTCTAGTTACCTTAAGAGAGTATCTACTACTACGTTCTTTTTCCTAGCTACGTACTTTATATTAAATTCCTATATATTTAGAAAGGTAAGCTATCTTGTAATTAGGGCTCTTAGGAGGTCGCTAGCGCTTTAATTAAGTTAATCTATAAGTATATAGGCGTCTATTTCTACTATAAAATAAACTCTATAGATCTATAAGTAGAATTTCTTAAGTACTAGTAGTATAGCTTTGTACTTATATTTCCTAGAATTCTAGTTACGCTCTAAAAGTAACTATACTCCTAATTTATAGCGTACTACGTTCTAATAGCTTTTTAGGTTTTCTTACTAGAGTACTACGCCCTAACCTTTTTTACTTCTATTAACTAATATAATAATTAGTTTAATAGGCTTACTATAGTCTATAGAGACTAATACTAGTATACTAGTTAGTTAGGTTTTTAATTTATCTATAGTAAGAGAAGCTTCTTAACTCTATTTAAATTCTTTATTCTTCTTTAGTAGCTTAAATAGTAGTATTACTATCTTAGTAAAACCTTTAATCTAGATTCTATAGTATACTTAAAAGCTAATAAATATTTAGACTTCTCTTAGAAATCTATAGGCTAGCTATTTAATTATCTTTTAAACCTTCTTATTAGCTAGGTACTAGCTCTCTTTATCTACTATATACCCTACAATCCCTATAGAGTTGTAGTACTAATCTAATTTAAGACCTAAGGTAGTAGTACTAGCTCTCTTAAGGTTGCGTAAAACTTTATCTATATTAATAATATATTTGCTAATAAACCTTTAGATCCTAGGTTCTAGTAAGTCTAAGTTATAGTCTATTTTTAGGCCTTTTCCTACGATGTTATCTATATATAATATATAGCTAGTTAGAATTAATTCTTATAGGATTTTAGTTACTACTTATACAAACTTAGTAATAGAGTTTATAGTACTTATAAGTAGAGTGTATTACTATACTAGTCTATAAGTTAGCGTATAAAATACTATAAGTAGTCTAGAGTTCTAATAGAGCTCTACTTAATTATATCTAGAGAAGAAGTCTATTAAGGATACAACGTAGTAACCTATAAATTCCTCTAAGAATTTATCTAGGTTTATGTAATAGGTGTTACTAGAGTTAACTTCCTAATACCTAAAGGTGTTAGTAGATTAAGAAGTAATATTAAAAGTTTATATAGTAATCTATAATAGGCTAGAATAATAGAAGATATTTTATAACTATCTTAGTATTATCGCTTGTAGTTAATAATTAAATTGCTACTAACTATATACTCGTTGTAATCTATTAATCTATAGTTACTAAGACTAATAGATCGTAGATTACCCTAATCTATAATCTATTAATACTAAGAGTTTATAGATTATAGATTACCTTAGGTGTCCTAGTTATATGTTGTCTCCTAATTAAGTTCGTGTTCCTCGGGGTTATATAAGTCTAAGTTAATTATCGTAGAGCTAATTAGTTCTATCTATAACTTCCTTGTTACTATCGTAATAGTTTAGAGGTAGGTTAGTGTCTCTAATAGTTACACTATTAGTGCACTAGGTATTATTAATAAGTTAGTATCCTTAGTCCTTTTTCTTTACTAAGAACTAGGAGTTACTATATAGGCTTTTGCTTAATTTAAGGACTCCTTAGTCTAACTATTCTTAAATTATCTTACTAACTACTTCTCTTAGTTTACGAGGTATAGGGAAGCTATCCTCTTTCTAGGCCTTATAGGGTACTATATTAATTCGAACTAGTAGGACAATATTAGAGTAAATACAGCCTAATTCTACAAAGTCGAAGCTTAACGCAGCTTCTCGACATAGAAAAACTTCGATTAGTATCTCTTTTTCTCTCAGCTATAGCTAGTTAGCGATCTTTATTTTTACTAGCTATTCTTCTATAACCTAAGTACCTATAGAAAAGAGAGTAGTCTTATTAGTAATATATCGTTAGAATTGTTTCTAGCTTTAGTCGTTGTTTACTAGCTACTTAAGTTCTACTCTTACTTTCTAGTCTAATTAACCTTCTACCTAGTAGGGCTGTACTAAGGAGTTATAGACTAGCTATACTTTTTTACTTTTTAACTTATATATAGTATTTAGCTTAAATTATAGTTCTATCTTTAATAAGCTCTTAGGTGTCTATTTTCTTCTTTCTACTTATTTCTATATCCCTATAAAGTCTTTTAGGATTTCTAAGATACTTTTGTCTAGAGAAATACTAGCTTATTTTATTATTATTAGATCTACCCGTAGATTATTCTATAATTCCTAGTATAGATACTAGGTACTACTAATAGTTCTCTAGGCGTCTCTTTCTTATTTCTCTATTTTCTAGGTGTCTATTTGTAGAACTCTACTCCTAGTAGTAAGGTTCTTTACTAGTTTTTCTATTATTCTTATATTTATCTATCTTATACTTCTTATTCTATTAAATATTACTATAAACTTTATAGAAGTGTTTTAATTTTTTAACTAAACCTTATAGTATATTTAGCTATTATCTTCTTATTTAAAAGAGTATCGACAATCTATTATAAATAGGTTCCTAAAGATTATTAGGTAAGAGAGACCTCTTATAATAAAGAAGTTAGACTAGACTTTAATACTTCTAATAATAACTAGTACGCCCTATATAATCTCTTTAAAGGACTCCTTTACTCTATTTATAGTAACTAGCTATACTCTAGCTATTTCTTTAGGTATAGAAGTTATACTTAAGCTAGTAGCTAGAGCTATTTTAAAGTAGATTATATTAAGTTCTACTCCTAAGTTAAGTAGGGCTAGTAGTCTAGTCCTATAGACCTAGATTATTACTTTTAGGTATTCTTTTCTAAGTCTTTTAATTCTACTAGGTTAGTTATATTCTAGGTACTCTCTTACTACATTTATATTAGCTATAAAACTAGTAGAGCGTATAAGTACAATAGAAGGTACCTTAGTAGAGGAGCCTAAAGGTTTATAAGCTCTATACCTAACAATTTTTCTATTTATAGCTTCTACTATTACTTAGTTAGGAATATTAGTATTTATTACGTATAGGTGCGGGCTATTCTAGGATAGAGCTACTAGTAGTCCCTTAGAGCTCTAAAGCGTCTCTTCTAAGTCTTTAGTTATACTTACTATTACTCTTATATTTATAAACTCCTCTAACTTATCTACTATAAAAGTAGGCTTTATAAGCTTCTTAAGAAGGTCTAGTATATTAGCTAAGAGTATTTATATAGGTAGAGATACTAGCGCTTCTATAACTTTTTATATTACTTCTTTAGTATTTAGTTCTAGAGTATTAATCTACCTAAGCTTTTTTACGTAGTTCTTTTATTTATCTATTTTTTTAGAGGTTATTCTAGATCTATTTCTATTTCTATATTATTAAATTAGGTCTACTTAGATTTAAAGAATTTAGCCTCTTTTTTGTAATTATTTTGTATAGCTAGAATAGGTACTAAGAGCTCTTAGGTCCTAAACCCTACTATAGTAATATATATAGTTTTAGTAATATCTTCCTCTACTAGATCTCCTTTTATTTTTAGTTACTATATCTAGAATCTATTATATTCTTCTACGCTTACTATTCTATCTTCTTCTAAATTATCTATTACACCCCTAAGTAAGTTTATTACTACTATTATCTAAGGCTATACTAGCTATTATATTATAGGGTTTAGCGTTACCTAAGAGTCTATTTCTCTATACTTTAGGTCTCGTATTCTCTACTAGATATACTAGATTATTGTATTATTCTAGTTACCTCTTACTCTAATCTATTTAATAAACCCTTAGTAAGTTTGCTCTATACTCTATTAGTATCTTCTAGTTTCTAGATTAAACTAAATCTATCTATTAAGTATTAAAGCTTTTCTTTCCTTATAGTTATTAATATAGTAATTTAGGTCTCTATACCTAATATAACTATAAAAGTCTAAACTTATACCTACTATGTTATTCTAATACTAAGGTCCTACGTTATTCTAAAATAGTAGTAGAAGGTTTTTTTAAAATTATAGCTCTATTACAAAAAGCGTTACTAACTATAGGTTTACTATAGCTTAAAGGGTCTATAGATACTTATCTACCTTAATTTATTTTTCTATAACTAAGTATACCTCTAGTAGCTAGATAAGTTCTTAGGCTCTAGGGTTTAGGTTATTTATAGCTACAAGAGTAATTACTTAGAGTTTTATTATTTTAAAGTATTCTATAAGATTATTAACTTCTAATTATATAACTTCTATTCTTAGAGGTATTTAGACTCCCCTCTATCCTTAAGTCTAGTTATAAGAGTTAGGTATAGGCTTTATATTAGAAGGCCTAAATATTCCTTTAGGTATTATATATAGCTATTTCTTATAGCTTATAAGCTTTAGTATACTTATAGTTCTCTTAAAGGTTAAGTTAAAACGTTCTACTTATAGGTTTCTCTATACTAGCTAGTTAAGGTACTTCTAAATTATTTAAAAGTTAAAGTCTTCTACGTTTTTATTACTTAGGTTATATTTATTAAAGACTTTTTATAAGTAGTACTTATTAAGTCCTTTTACTAAGTAGTATCTCTTTATAGCCTCTATAATTATTCCTACTCTTTAGTACCTTATAAACTAAGAGCTAAAGTTATTAAAGTAGTCTTAAAGAGAGAGGTCGTCTATAAGTAAGTATTACTATAGCTAAGTTTAAAGTACTTCTTCTATCTCTTCTTATTATACTTTATTAGACCCTTAGAACCTATTTCTTATTACTTCTCTAACCTTTACCTAATCTTTAGCTTTCTCTACCTCTATAAACTTAGTTATACTTTATTTAATAATATCTTTTCTTATCTTATTACTAAACGCAATAACGTTATAGATCTAGTCTCTAATAGGCTATCTATAAAAGATTACTCGTTCCTTAATACTATCTAGAAACTCTATTATATTAGTACTAGTAAACTTAAACTTCTTATCTATAAATAGGTTTTATTCGCTAATATATACTCTACTACTCTATTCTACTATTATTTTAATAGCTACTATAAGCTAGCTAAATATCTCTAAAGATATCTTAATTATTAGTTAGAGTATATTTAGGATAGTAGAGCTATTATCTATTATTAGTATACTAATTCTTTTAGGTATATCTTGTAGTCCTTTAGGTATTAGGTTTAAGAGTCCTAAGTTATATAAGGAAGTTCTTAGCTAGTAAAGAGATAGCCTTAGTATAGTCTCTTTATTAGATAATAGGTTAGATCTTATAGCTTAGGATTACTTTATAATATTCTTTCCTTTACTTCTCTCTTTATACGTTATTTGTCTATAATTATAGTATACTACTTGCTACTACTAAGCTATTTCTTCTTACTATACTACTTATTATTCTATTCTATCCTTACTATTTTCTTACTAGTTATTTTTCTATTTTAATATTCCTATTGTCTATACTTCTACTAGCTATTTATTAGGTACCTAAGAGCTCGTTAGGAGCTTCTCTAATATTTCCTATTAGCCTCTTTATTTTTAGCTAGTTACACTACCTACCTTTTGTACTACCTACAGCCCCTTATGTTTTAGGCTCTACATATTTATAGCGTGTTCCTATTTTTATACTTATACTTATACTATACCTATTCTTATATAAAATAAGTTAGCTTATCCTTAGTTTTATATATATACTTATTCCTGTACCTATTCCTATACCTATTCCTGTGCCTATTCCTATGCCTATTCCTATACCTATTCCTATACCTCTTCCTATACCTATTCCTATACCTATTCTTATATCTATTCCTATACCTATCTATTCCTATATCTATTCCCGTGCCTATCTATTCCTATATCTATTCCCGTGCCTTACGTAATAGTGCGTAAGCTAGCGCTCCTAAGGCTAAGGTTATAGGTTTAAGTTTTACGTTAGTTGCTATTTGTTATAAGGTTATGTACCCGATATAGATTTAGGGCCTAAGGGCTTATTAGTCTTAGGAATCTTAAACTTTATTAGCTAAACTAACTCTAAATATTATTCGCCCTCCTATAGGTTATATCCTATAACCTAAGGGCCTATTAGCTACTTTCTTTTACCTCTCCTCCTTAATAGTTCGCCTCCTTATAAGCCCTTAGTACTCGTGTTTCCCTAGTAACTACCTACTCCCTTTTTACTATTCCTTTCTTTATAATACTCTACTACAGTACTTATCCTTATCTTAATTACTTTTATTATTATTTCTTAACTAGCTCTCTTAGCTCTTCTATTTAACTTATATATATATACTAAAGTACTCTTAACTATAATCTCTTCTTATTTAGCCTAAATCTAAAAGCGCGTCTTACCTCTCTATAGGCGCGTTACTACTTTATTATCTTACTAGAGTATATACGTATAAAGCTTATAGCGCGTTAGTAGTAGCTTTATAAAGCTTTTAAATACTTTTATTATTTTTTTAGAGTATTTTACTTTATAATAGGTAGGTATAGAGCTTACTACTATACTTATACTTAAGTAGTATAGTTTAAACCTCTCTAAAGTAGCTAGTAGGTATATTAAATAGGTCTTATACTACTTACTAGTATAAGTGTAAAGCTTTCTCTCTAGACTACCTTAAGATAACTTACTTAGCATATACTATTAAGTAATACTTGTACTTAATATAAGCTATCCTATTAATACGCACGTTTCTTACGCTTATTACTAGCGCTCGTAGTACTTCTAGTCTAAGATAACTAGCTCTAGTATACTAGAGTTCCTCTAAGTTACTTCTAGGCGTTATGCGCTATAAGTTAAGCTAGTAATTAACTTAATTACCTTAAGTTTCGCTTATAATAGTTAGATAAAACGTAATAATCTTATATTTAATAAAAGTAAGGTTATATTTACGTATTAGTGTTACTAGTACAATACTCTCTACTAGTATTCTTACTCTTAGAGTTATATTAAAACCTTAATACTATACTCTAGCTTACTATAATTAAGCTTTAGATACTATATTAATATAAAATCCTTTAACTACTACTACTTTATAAAGTATAAGATTCTCTATATACTTACTATAAGCTCTATTTAGAGTATTCTTAAAGACTTAAGTACTTTTACTAAGTATTAGAAATACTTATATACTTACTTCTATATAGCTTATACTTTTTACTTTTATAAAGGAGCCTAGTTCTATAAAACTTATTAAGTTAACTAGGTAGAGAGTAGCTCTATTATTAAGTATAGTACTCTTAGAAAGTAAGTAAGTGTTAAAATCTAGTCTTAAGTAAGCTCTAAGAGCTAGCTTAATAAGTTTACTAGAGTTAATAAGTATACCTCGATTAATAAGTACTACGTTTAGCTAACCTAGGTAGGCTAGAGCCTTTAATTTAACTAACTCTAAGCTAGCTTTAACTAGTTCCTATAAGGGACTAGCCTACTTTTAAGTTACTAAGGTTTTAACTACTATAAAGCGTAGCTTATCTAAATAATCCTATATTTTTACTTTACTATTATCGTCTATTTTAAATAGATTACTAGTAAGTGCTACTTATACCTATCTATAATCTTATAGCTATTAGTAGTAAGCTTAGCTATATAAGTAGTTATATTTTAAGTTAGAGCTTAATACTTATAGCTTAGATCCTCTAAATATTATAAATACGCTAGCTCTTTAGTTAGTAGTTTAGAGCTTATACTCTTATAATAGAGCTAAGTAGATACTACTAATTTACTTTAGCGTAAGTACCTTTAAGCTAAGGACTAAGCTCTAGATTACTAATTAGCTTATTATCTAAGCTTAGTCTAGAGCTAGCTTTAGCGTTAACGCCTCTAAGAAATCTTATACTATAAGCTTACCTAGTACCTCTAAAATATTGTACGGGATTACACGCTAATATAAGCGTAGCTACTTATTATACTAGAGCTCTAGTAATTAGCGTCTTTAGCGAGCCTTTTATAGATAGGCTTAGTATTAAGCTTAAATAAGATTACTAGCGCTAGTATTAGATAGGGCTAGTAGGTTCTTTAGCGTTTAGATAAGATCTTGTAACGTAGCTTTGTTATTTACAAGTAGAGTTATTTTAGCTATTACTAGATAGCTTAGATTAACTATAGCGTTTACCTAGGTACTTAGCCCTCTAAGGCGTACTATTTACAATATCTAGGTATCTTTTTTAGCTTAGTACTTATCTATTACAAGCTTATAGGTAGCTACCTATTCTATAGATACTAGGCTCTTTAGTTTAAGTTAAATTAGTTTGTTAGCGTATATATTAGGATTGTTATTAGCCTCTAAGTTAATAAGCTTCTAGATACCTAGCTTAAGCGCGTTATAGTAGAGTTATATAAACTATACTAGCTATTATAAGTACTTATTAAGTAAGGTAGTACCTTTATTAAGTAGAGTAATCTTACTATAATATATTATAAGCGTTTAAGTAATAGATAAGATAAGATAAAATAAGAGTATACTAAGCTTATAATCTCTTACTATAGTATATAAGATAGAACTATTAAGTAATTTTTAGTACTAGGCTTATAACTATTACAAGATATAAGCTTAAGAATAAGTAAGAGATAATTATTAATTAAAGAGATATCTAAGCTAAGCTACTTATATATAGTAGAGTAGCTCGAATAGCCTATATAGCTTACTTACTACTATAGGCTTACTTAACTTATATATAGTAAAGCTCTAATTTATAATAACTTACTTTATTTATTATCTATAGACTAGTACGTCCTAAATATTACTTTATTATTAAGGCTACTTAATCTATTACTACTACTTTCTATATATAGATTCTCTATAATAGGATTTAAGAGTAGAGCTAGTTAATATACTACTAGTTTTACTACCTTTCTTATTTTCTAAATTACTATAGTTACGTATAGGCTTTAAAATAGTAATTTACTATAAAACTTATTAATACTATAGAATATATCTTCTATCTAAAGATAATAATTATTATATATCCTAGCCCTTTTAAGTAACTTATAAAGAGAAATAGTAATTAGAAATAATAGTCTAGTAAGTTATTAATCCTTACTCTTAATACCTATATAAGTAAGTATAAAAGAATTATACTTTTTAGTATTAGACTAGAAAAGTACTAATTTACTATCTCCTTTCCTATACTATAATATATAAACAATAGTATTAGTTATAGATTAAAGTTATAAATAAATTATAATAATTAAAAACTAAGAGCTATCGCTAAACTTTACTAGATATAGTAGTACTTAGCTCTTAGTAGCTTAAGAGCTTATTATCTTATAAGATACTACTTTAAGAAAGTATAGCTATAGATAGTAAAAGATTTATACTTTTTTTAGCTCTTAAAGGCTTACTAATATAAAAAGTATTAAAGCTAATAACTAGGCTACTTAAAGAATATAGTAGTAAAGTAAAAGGAGAGTAAGTATAAAGTAAGAGAAGTAGGTTTTATATACTCTACTAAAAGATACTAGTATAGAGCTAACTCTAATAAGGTATAAAGTAAAAGTAAGAAGAGAAAAGTACTAGTCTTTTACTACTACTATACGTAGTACTATTATATAATAAAATATACTAGTCTCTTACTACTACTATATATACTATACTATTACGTAATAAATATACTAGTCTCTTACTACTATATACTATACTATTACGTAATAAATGTTACGATAGTAACAAGAGAAATCGAAATAGAACTAATTAGCCCTAGCCTAATTACTAACAAAATATAAGATAAGCAAGGTAATAACCTATAAGATAACAAACTTAATTAGGAAACTAACTATAATAAGGACACGTAATAAATTCGCGAATTTATAATCTTAGTAAACGCGAATTTACAAAGTTAGCTTTATAAATTCGTAATCTTAGTAAATATGAAGTTATAAAGTACTAAGTAGGCACTAGGTATATAGTTAATAGTAATACGTATTATTAAGATAGTATTAGCAATGTAATCTCTAACTAATAACGCTAATACTTAATATTGTATATATAAATCAACTATTATTTATAGTTATAACTAATTACTATATAAGCTTTTGTTATTACTTTCTAATCTACTAATATATATATAGAAGGGTTACTATAGTTAATAATAGGCAACCTATTACACCTTACTAATTTAGTTATTAGAAGAAGTAAAGCGTAAGTAGCGTACAGACTAGCTAATATAATAGTAGAAAGCTTAACTAAAAAAAGAAGTAAAGTACTTCTAAGTAGTTATAAATTAGATAACACTATATAGAAAGTAATTAAGGACTACCTAAATAACTTAATCTTAGAAAAAGAAGATATTAAGTTAGTAATCGATACGTTAAAAATATAAAATAAAGAATTATAGAACTACGTAAAGTAAAACAAAGTATAGATTAAGGCTATTATAGTAGGACAAAACTAGATAGAATAGATTACCTAAAGACTAGAAATAAGTATAATAAAGAAACTACTTAAGATATCTATATTTAAAAAGTTTAATAGAACAATAGAAAAACTCAGACCTTTTATACTATTAGAATAACTCTAAATTAATATATAAGTACTATACTTTAATAGAGAAGAAAAGAAGGTAATATATATTAGTTTATACCTTAAAGAAGATATAATAAGATAGTACAAACCTTACTAGATAGACTATATAATATACGCCCTAATAAACTAGAAGGATAAATCTAGAGCTATCTTTAGAAGTTATAAATACTTTACTAAACAAATAAGAGTAGTATTTAGAGATATAGATATTACCTAATAAGCTAAAAAAAAACTTAAAAGGCTTATACAAAGTAAAAGTATTCTAGAATACGTATTATAATTTAAATAATTGTCCTAAAATACAGAATAAAATAAATTAGCCCTAATAATACAATTTAAATAAGGATAAAACGTAAAATTCTAATACAAAATAATATATATAGAAAAACCTAGGACACTAGAAGCCCTAAAGTAATAGGTAATCTAAATTAATAACAATCTTTAAGAATAGAAAAAGAACAAGTATAGTAGCTAAACTAGAAACTAGGATGCTAGAGACCCTATAATCCTTAACGCTAACAAGGATAGGAAGAAAAAGAAGTATAAAGACTTTACGTGCTTTAACTATAGTAAAAAAGGCTACTACGCGAAAAACTACTAATTATAAAAGAAGAAAGATATAATATACTACTAATATAGAAAACTAGGATACTTTATAAAAGACTATAAAAGTAAGGACTATAAGAAAGATAAAGAAACTTAGTAAAAAACAACTAAAAAGAAGAAGGAAGTACTACAAGTATAAGCTAAACCTTATAAGAAGGTAGCTAGGAGTAAAGAAATATAACACGTAATACTCTATTAGATCTTTTATTATAAAGATAACTACTATATATATCTTTTTAGTAAGTAGGGAGTAGTATACTTTTTATAGAAGAATAGAGTAGTAGTAATAAAAGAAAGAATAGAAGTATAGCTAGAAGAAATAGCGTATATAATAGACTTACTAATAGAAGACTTAGAAGGGAAAGAATCCTAGATTCTATTAATCTAGGCCGAAGGACTAGTACTAGATAAAGAGACTACTACAGCTTTCTCTAAAGGACTACAAAAAAGTAAAAGAAAAGTTAGTATAAGAGATATAGAGTATACTTAGCTAGATATATATAGCTACGATAGCTACATAATAATAAATATAGAGGAATAAAATAAAAAATAGAAGTTTGTTTAGAAATACTTACTAGTTATAAGTATAGAGGAAGCGTACAAAGACTAAAAAGAACGTAATCCTAAAGAAATAAAGTTTATACTATTTTAGGAATAGATAAAGTAATATATAGTTATAGTAAGAAGAATACCTATATAAAGAGAATAGTAATACCTTGTAAGAAAAACGTAATAGATTAACAAAGCCTATATACTAAGAGTACTAGTAGTGTACTACGTCCTAACTATAGATAGACCTAGGAAAAGTAAGTACTAGAAAGAGGATAACAAAGTAATAAATCTAAAACACCTAGTATATTTTAAAGTATTATAGATATTATACCTAGATAAGAATTATATTATATATAGAAACCCTAAAGTAAACAACAGCGTATAGCCTACACGAAGAAGAGGCTATAACTATACAAGAGTAATTCTAGTAGAAGATATATAAGGATAAGAAAAAATCCTAGAAGAAGGATATATAGTAATAAGGCCTAGACCTAAATTATCTAAGAAATATATCTAAGGAGGACTATAGTACAAATACACGTATAATAAATATCTAAAACATAAAGAGTATAAATTTAAAGTAGGGCTATAGCTATAGAAAGATAGATAATTTACAAAACTACCTAAGTAAGAATAGCTAGAAGGTATAAGAGGCCTACATATTACAAAAATAGGTACGTACTAAAGAAAGAAAGTATAATTAATAATTAATAGTAGAGCTACAAAGAACTTTATATCTAAGAAGTTTAAAGAAATAAAGGAGATACGTTATATAATAAAGAAATACCTCTAACAACTAAGAACGATTAAAAGAAAACTATTTTAGGAACCTATTAGGTTTAAAACAGTTCCCTCTACACTAGAACTAGAAGAGATAACAATTAAGAATATAGTTATAGATATAACAACAACTAATAATAAACAAGATATAATACTAGGTATACTATAGTTATAGATAACTAACCTATATATTAATTAGAGAATAGGAAAAATTAATTACTATAGAATAGACATGTTAAAGGCTAATATAAATACCTATAAAGGAAAATTCCCTAAAGAATATAAGAAATAGGAGAAACAGCTTATAGAGCCTAAAGACTATCTTCTAGAATATTAGCTATAGGATTTAGTAATAGAACTAGAAGAAAGAAAGAACGTAAGATAGAGCCTAGTCTATAGAAAAATAGAAGAAGAATCTAAAATTAAACAAGCCTTTATTAAAAAGGTAATAAAGAAAGGATAGATACAAGAATCTAAATCTTTAGTAGTATATAGACTTATATTTGTAGATAAAAAAGAAATAGAAGAAAAATAACTCTACGTAGACTTTAGAAAAACAAACGTAGTTATAAATAAAAACTAATACCCCTTACTAGATATAGATAAGATACAAGATAAACTATAAAAAGCAAAGATCTTTATAAAACTAGATATCTAGAACGCCTACTACTAAATTAGAATTAAAGAAGGCAATAAATAGAAAATAGTATTTAGAACGTAGTATAGACTATATAAATATCTAGTTATACCTTTTAGATTAATAAACGCACTAGTAGCCTTCTAAGAAAGAATTAACATAGTACTAAGAGAGTACCTAGACGTATTTACATTTATATACCTAGATAATATCCTTATATTCTTAGAAATAGAGGAAGAACACGTATAATATATATACAAAGTACTAGAGAAACTAGTAGAAAATAAATTATTTCTTAAGATAAGAAAATGCGAGTTCTATACAAAGGAAATAGACTTCCTTAGATTTATTATAGAACTAGGAAAAATTAAGATTAATCTAAGAAAGATTAAAACAATTAGCGAATAGCTAATACTAAAGAACCTAAAAGAAGTACAATAATTTTATAGACTAGTAAACTTCTATAGAAAGTTAATAGTAGGATAGACTAAAGATATAGAACTAATAACAAGACTTATAAGGAAGATACGCTATTTAAATAGATAAAGGAATATAATAAAGTATTTAACATAATTAAAAGAAAGTTTATAGAAAACCTAGTTATTAGAATATATAACCTAGACCTACTAGTAATAGTAAAAATAGACGTATCTAATTTAGTCTATAGAATAGCACTAATATAGGAAGACCTAAAGACTAAAAAAGAATACTTAGTTAAATACTTCTCTAAGAAAATAAAAATAGTAGAACTTAACTACCTAATCTATAACAAAGAAATATTAGCAATCTATAAAGTGTTTAAGTAATAGAGAGTATACCTACAAGGAGTAAAATACTAAACAAAAGTCTATATAGACTATAAGAATTTTATAGGATTTATAATAAACAAGAATTTATTATAATACTATATAAGATAGTAGGAATTTATATTAATATTTAATTTCGAAATTATATATATAAAAGGGAAGTATAATTAATTTATAGACGCCTTTAGTAGAAGACTAAACTTATAAGAAGAAGTAAACGCTATAGGTATAGTTTTAGTATAGAACAAAGAAGAATATTTAATCCTAAATACACCTAAAGTAGCCGCAACACTTAAAAGAAAGAATAGCGAGCTAGATAAATAGATTTAGAAAACAACGTAAGAAGTATCTAAAGAAATAAAGAAACTAGAGATTTAAGAAGGACTTGTATAAGCCTATAGAAGAATATATATTCTAAGAAAGATCTAGAGAGAATTTATACAATAATTCTACAAATTACTAGTATATAGATATTAAGGGATTAACAAAACCCTAGATAGGTTACTATAAGACTACTATATCCTAAAAGTAAGATAGTTAGTAATAGAAGTACTACGAGACTATATAGAGTACTAGAGAAACAAATATAATAGATATATACTATATAGAATACTACAACTAATAGAAGTACTAAAATAACTATAAGGAGTTATTACAATAGACTTTATTACAAAACTACTAAAGTCTAAAGATCTAATATTAGGAACTAAGTATAATAGAATCCTAATAATAGTAAATAAACTTATAAAGTACTTATACTTTAGACTATATAAAGAGAAAAGTAGGATAGAAGTTACTATATACTAGGTTCTAGGAACTATAATTAGTTAATATAGACTACTAGATAAGATTATTATAGATAGAGATGTAAGATTTACATTAAAACTATAGGGAATAATAATAGCGCAATTAGGAATATAATACGTAATATCTATAGTATATTATTTACAAATAGATACACAATTAGAATAAATAAATTAGATAGTAGAGCAATACTTAAGATACTACCTTAACTATAACTAGAACAATTAGGTATAGCTACTACCTATAGTATAGTTAGTATATAATAGTGTAGAGAGTATAGTAACAAGAGTATTACCTTTCTTTATAAACTATAGATTTAAACCTAATATATACTAGATACTAAGAAACTAGATATCTTAGTCTCTAAGAGGAGAAAACTTTACTAACAAACTTAAGAACATATAAGATTAACTAAGATAGGACGTAGAATTCCTATATAATCGTATAGCTAAGTATTATAATAAGAAGTATAAAAAGGGACCCTAATTTAGAAAAAGAGAAAAAGTATAGTTAGTTAGGAAAAACGTAAAGAGTAAACAACCTAGTTTAAAACTAGACTACGTTAAGATAGGACTATACAAAATTAAGAAAGAAATTATACTAGTTATATTTAAACTAAAGCTACTAAACAAAATAAGGATATACCTAACTTTCTACGTAGTACTACTTAAGATAGTACTATAAAACGCAGAACTACTAGTATACAAAGTAGATATATATAGAGAATAAAAAGAATAGGAAGTTAAGAAAATCCTAGTATACTAGTTCTATAATAGCAAGAACTACTACCTAGTAAAATAGATAGGTATAGATAAGAAAGGATAACTATAGGAAGATACATAGGAACTAGAAGATAACTTTAACTACTTTAAGAAACTAGAGGAGTTCTAAAGTTAAAACCCTTTAGAACGCCTTATAGCGAACTAAGAAAGCCTACGTTATTACTAATAGGTAGAGAAAAGATAGGAACGCTTAATATAATAGGAGCTAGAGTAGCCTCTACAGCGTCCTTAAAGTCTATCTTAGCCTCTAAGGCATAAGACTATTTAGACGACTTAGCGTTATTATAAGCTATTAGCTTACGCAGGTAGTTAGTATAAGCCTAAAGTTTTACTATCTTACGAGTAGTCTTAGAGATTAGGTTACACTAAGCTTACTTAGTATTAGCTAGCTATAACAATAGTTTTACTTAAGCCCTATTAACAGCTCGCCCTATATAATTTAGAACTAAGAGACCTAGTTATAATTAAGTACTTACACTTAGTAAGCAAAACACTAGAAAGAGTATAATAATACTAAACGTTAGTATAAATATACTTACTACAAGCTTTACTATCCTTTAAGGATATAAGATAAACTAATCCTAGACTATTATAATAAGAACAAGGAAACATCTTAATACTATTTTAAGTAACCTAATTAGCGAGTAACACTTTGTTGCGCTAAGAACGACAAGGTATAGAGAACGATAAAGAATTAGAGATAAACAAAGAAACTAGACTAATAACCTTAGGCCTAGGGTAAAGAAACAAGAAACTACCTAAAGAGGAGAATAGTGTTATAGTAGTAACAAGAGAAAACTAATTTAAACTAATTAGCCCTACTATAAGTAACGATAATATATACAACCTATAAGGCGAGGAACTTAATTAGGAAACTAACTATAATAAAGACACGTAATAACTTTATAGCTTTATAAGGCTTAGCACCTATAAAGCTATAAAGCTAGTAGTTATAAGACTTTATAACTTTGTAAGGCTTAGCACCTACAAAGCTATAAAGTTAGGTAAGTACTATAAGTATATAGTTTGTAACAATGCGTATTATTAGGATAGTATTAGCAATTTAATTATTAACTACAAGCAACAATACTAAGATAGTTGCAAAACATCTTCTATTATTTATAGCCTATTGTAGATTACTACACAAGCTTTTGTTATTACCTCTTAATCTACTAACAACCTAAAGGCTACTAGGAAGTCGACCCTAAGTAAGCCTGTTACATATTAGCGTTCTAGGTTAGAGATTAGATTACTAATACTATCTTAGTAATAGGCATTGCTACTAACTATATACCTAAGTCCCTTAGCTAGCTTTGTGCTTCGTGTTTACTAAGATTGCGAATTGTAAATCTATTACGTGCTTAGCTTTGTACTTTGTATTTGCTAAGATCGCAAATCGCGAATTCGTTACGTGTCCCTATTGTAGTTAGCCTTCTAGTTAAGTTTGTTACCCTATAGGTTATACGTGCTTTTGTTATCTATAGTAGGGCTAACTAGCTTAAATTAGTTTTCTCTTATTATAGCTATAACACTTATCCTATACTTTGTTAGCACTTAAGTTAGGACTAATTAGTTCTATCTTAATTTCTCTTGTTACGCCTATAACATATTATATAACTAATACTAGTAGGTCTTAGCTATAATATATTTTAGTAGTTAAAATTAAAAGTTATAATTTACTATATACCTCCTTTACTAATTTAAAAGCCTATCTTATCTATATTATAGTAGTTAACTAGCTAAATAGTATATATAAGTATAACTACCTTTAACTCTATAAAATAATTAGTATTATAAGTAAAAATAGTATGTTGTAGAGAGAGTTAAATATCTATTAACTATCTATAATCTTAGCTCGAGCTAAGTATATATAGCTAACTAAGCTTAATAACCTTAGTTATCTTAGCTATCTATAGGGTTTTCTAGGGCTTACTAGAAGAGCCTAAACTAAGCTTAAATTAGTTTACGACAATTAGTATATACTTTAAGCTGTAAGCTTATAAGCCTTACAAGCTCTTAAGAGTTCTTGTAGACTCTATAGTAGTTAGGATTATACTTAAGCTAGTATAAGATAAAGCGTGCGCTAAGTAGAGGTACTCGCCTAAATAGCGCGTTAGTATCTAGGATACTCTAGATAGTATTTACTAGCTATAGTGCTAGGACTAGTATACCTAATTAATCGTAGCCAGCAATATATTGTCTAACAGTCTCCTCCTACGCATTGTCAAGACGTTTATTTGCTGCTAGGCGCAAGATTTTCAAGTAGAGGCCTCTAGCTTTACGCTGTAACTAGTCAACTAGTACATTGTAATTACGCAATAACTGTGTAAAATTTGGCTTTTTTAATATGTCTAAAGACGCTAAACAGTGCTTAATACGAAGCTCAATATCTTTGTAACTACTAAATCGCGAAGACATAGCGGCGCAGCAAAAAAACACGTGTGTAAGATAAAAAGTTAATCAAAAACAGCGTTGAGCTGACATCTGGTGTTGAGCTGTCTATAGCCAAGAGACGCAGTCTCTTGGCCAGTGCAGCGAGTAGGCGGTAAATTGGGCTCAAGCCAGTACTTAACACGGGCAGACGCGCTAAGACAGAGTCACAGCAGGTTTCGTATGTGAGACGGTCTGATATTGTCCCTCACTTGGCACGTTTTGTTATTGGCGTGCTTAGGTTTAATCCCAGCCCAAGCCCCTGCTAGCGTTCGGCCACCTCGGCAAATTTTTACGGGTATCCAACACCGTGCGACTGAGCATTGTCGCTGTAGACAGACAATATGAAAGACCCATCACACATACCGTAAAAACTCGTCTCCTTTGTCAACCACTAGCAGGGGGTGCCGCACATACGCAAGCATCGATTGGCTGTCCCCGCAGTTCCAAGATAAAACTGGACCCAATTTTGCCTCTAATGAGTTTAGTGCGGCTCACAACCCCTACTAGTAGTTAACAAAGGAGACGAGTTTTTACGGTATCAAAAGTCGACATCCAGACCCCATACCCCGTGTTTCGTGTGGGGCGAGCAGCATTCAGCCCAGCTACGGTACCGGCGGCTGTCGGTTCGACTGGTTCGTCTCATGGGATCGGAGAGTTGCGGGCATTCAGTCACCGAAGTCTTGGAACAACCATGCCTTCGCAGTTATGGAGGCGAGCTTTTGAGATCAGGGGGTTGGTTTGAGATCAGGGGGTTGGGGGCGGGAGGCTCCGAAAGTGGGGTACCCAAGCCACCACCACCCTAGATGAGAAACTTACGGGTGACGCTACATTCTCTTAATCACGGCTTCCCCGGGAAGAAATAATTCTCTCTGCCCCAAATAAGCCGATGCTCAATGAGTAAGCTTGTCGCAACAAAGGATCAGGGAGATCTTCGGGAACGCCATTTGGGGAAACTATGGGGTTTCAGTCGGGATTTTGAAATGGGGATTAATTGGATCACTAAGGGTTGCATTCGGTCACAGCTTCGAGATCTAATGGAAGGTCGGCCATAAAAGCAGCCTGGATGAGCATTTAATTCCTTGGTAGAACAGGGATACCGCAGCCGTGAAGCAAATTCATCTCCGTCAAGGGCGAAGCAAGATCTCGCATAGACGAAGATGGGCCTAGCTCACCTTGGCCTTTAAAAAAGTCGAGGATTAAGAATTCGGCTGGTTTTAAATAAGAATAATGAAACTTGACAGGTTCCTCTTTCGTCATAGAGCCCGATACAAGTGTCATTAATTGTCATTAGTAGACCCCATACAATCAGCATTCTTGAATATAAACGGTCTCTGCAATCTCTTACTGGTTTCTAAAAGCCAGCAATCCATTCTACTTCTACCATTCACACAACAATACCTTCACTCTATTTCAAACGAGTAAGCTCTATTTAAATTCTTGCTTTGGGGCCTTAGGGTATGTCCCTATCTGTCAACACTCTAGAGATCGTAACTAATAGCCTACAGCTCAATATCACTCTAAAACAACTTTTCTATCTCATCGTCTTGAAGAGTTGATCTCTTATACTACTACTATCTCACTCAATAGTAAGTTTACACCGGATAGACTAATCTTGAAAATCCATACTAAGAGAGTGTAGTGCACGCCTCAAAGATTGCAATTGCCGCCGCTGCCTTCTTCGTTAGCTCGACTACTGCGCTCCTCGTTGGCTGGGATGCGAACGGAAATGATTGTAGTGTAAACTCAGGCAATGCATGCATTGTACGAGGAGGCGATCCAACTCTTGCTGGCGATAGAGCTGAGTTCGGCGACGGCAACGCTTGTCAAGAGAGGACGATGTCTTACACATCTGATGTGGCAAAAGGCATTGACGATGCCGGGAACACTGGCTTCTGTACCATCACCGTGAAGACGAATAATGGCTGTTGTGTAAACGGCAAGTGTTCTGCTGGGGAGATTGATCTTGATCGCCAGGTGGTGAAGACTGCACCTGCTTTCGAACCGGAAACGATTGGAGATGTTGTATTCTCGACTGGATGTGCTCCAGGCGCTTTTATCCAGGGCGAGCTTCGCATTATCTAAGAAGCTTTCGGGGGTTTGAGAGGAGCAATACTTGCAGTATGAACAGAGATTACCTAAAAGAGTTGTTGAAAGCTTCTATCTCGCTTCCTCTTACTTCAGGGACTATGGAGCTTCCAAGGAGTTTGGATTTTGACCTTTTTCTAAGCTTCTCTCGTATTTGCTAGCCTCGATTCAGTAAACGGTAGTCCTAGCAGTACTTAGCAGATAGATTAATTAGGCATAGCTTAGTTGCGCCTTTAAAGCTCTTTCTCCCGAAAATCAAATCTACTTAAGTACAATACTTCTTTAGAACACCTTTAATTATACTTTGTTAAGTTATAAACTTATTTATTTATTTATACTTAGTTCTAGCTATCTACTATAGGACTATATTAGTAAACACGACTACCTACTACTGCCTTTGCTAGTCTCTATCTACCTATACTAGTACACTAATCGTCTATAGATACCTATAGTAGCCTATACTAATATATTACTACTTACGTTACTACTTATATTAATATATTACTACTTTGTCTAGCTCTATAGTATATATAGATAGCTAACGTATATCTTGTTATAGTAGAATAACTAGTATAATAGAATAGAAAATGTAGAATTAGTCTATAAAAAGTAATATACCTATTATAAGGATATAATAGAGTTCTTAACTATTTTATTAACTTATAATCTATATACTTCTAATATCTAGATAGAAAATTGTATAGTAATACAACTAGTAGTAACTAATCTACTAATAGTAATATTTTATATTTTAGCCTACTACCTTAGCCTAAGTAATTATTTTAAGCTAAATTTAATTATTAAAGGTATATAAAGTAGCTCTAAGTATAAAGTTCTAAGTTTTATATTTTAAAATATTTAATTTTAAGATATAGTAGTAATACTAAGGTTTCTATATTAAAAAGCTAGTATAATAATTTATTGTAAAAATATAGTATAAAAAAAAGAACTCTATTATCTATATAGATAATTTAGGTAGTAAATAGGTAAAAGTTAGGTTAAAGTTAAGTTAGTTTACGTAAGACCTTATACTCTACTTAACCCTTACCTATACTAAAAAAAATTAGCGTAAGTAGGAGTTAGGGTTATATTTAATTAGCGCGGGTAGAGGTTAGGTTATATAGACTAGGTTACCTTAAGGTAAGTAGGAGTAAGAATATAAAAATTTAAAACTATAGTAACTAATAACTATTATACTAGTTAACTATATTATATATATTATTATTTATATATATAGTATTATATAATAGCTATTACTTTAAAAATCCTAGAAGAATTTATCTACGCTAGTACTAATTTATATTATATAGTAGTATACTTAACTATTACTAGTTAATATAAATTAGTACTAGCGTAAATAAATTCTTCTAAGATTTTTAAAGTAATAGATATTATATAATACTATATATATAAATTATAATATATATAATATAGTTAACTAGTATAATAGTTATTAGTAACTATAGTTTTAAATTTTTATATTCTTACCTAAGAGTAACGAAGTCTATATAACCTAATCCCTATCTATACTAATTAAATCTAACTCTAACTCCTACCTATACTAATTTGTTTTAGTATAAGTAAAGGTTAAGTAGAGTATAGGGTCTTGTATAAACTAACTTAACTCTAACCTAACTTCTACTTATTTACTACTCTAATTAAGAACTTAAACTAAACGATTTAAAATATTATATAAAGGTATAGAATATAAAAAAACCTTTAAATTTAGTACTAAGGTATAAAAGCTAAAGCTCTAAAGCTAAAGCCTTCTACTTTATAAAGAAATTAACTAACTTACTAAAAAACTATTATAGATATAATAAGTTTACTAGATATTAAACTAATAAGTCTTATAGATAAAAGTAAAAAGTTGCCTATAGACTATAATACTAACCTTAGATAGAAAGTAGACTATAACCTAGATACGTAAAGAAAAGTAATCTATAATCTATAAGTCTTAGTACTAATAGATTATAGATTAAAAGTAATCTATAGATCTATAGTAGAAATAATAATAAATTAAAAGTTTAGAATATTGAATATAAAGTATATAGAACTTATAATATCTAATATAATATTAATATTATTAATCTAATCTTCTAACTATAGAGTAATATATTCTTAATATCTACTACCTAGAATTATTACTATATTTAAGCCTATTAATAGTTACTCCTAACTACGCGCCTAACCTATTATACTTCTACTAACTATAACTACGCCCTCTTCCTAAAAGAAGTCTTTAGTACTAAGACTACTCCTTTATACCTTAATAATCTAGTCCTTAGAAAAGTAAAGTATAAGTAGCGTATAGTCTAAGTTAAATAATAGTAATAAGTATATTTATAGTAGAAAAACTCTTTAGAGTATATATATTAAATAATACTAACTAGAAGAATATATAAATAGTTTTCTAAAATATAAATAAAAAAAAATAAAATAAAGAAGATAATTAAACTTTTAATAAAATAAAACTAGATCCTAAAGAATTATATAGAGTAAAACAAAGCTTAAGTAAAAGCTATAGCTAATAATTAAGTAAAGATTAAGGAAGTTATAAACTAACTTAATACAAGCTTAATAAAGAAGCTACCTAAGATACCTAAACTAAAGAAGTTTAATAGAAATTAAACTAAACTACGCCTATTTCTAGTTACTACTATACTTTATATAGATATATAAGCTAAATACTTTAATAAGAATAAAAGAAAGGTTATATATATAGCTATATATTTAAAAGATAAAGCTATATAATAGTTTAAACTCTATTAGACTAACTACTTACTTAATATACTAAAAATAAAAAATAAAAAAATAGTATTAATCTTAAGTAGCTATAGATACTTTATCTAAAGAATAAAAGTAGTATTTAGAGATATAAATATAATAAGATTAGAAGAGGAAAAATACCTTTACCTTAAATAAAAGAAAGAAGTACCTAAGTATATATATATATTTAAATAACTTTCTATATATATATAATAGTATAAATAGTCTCTAATAGTATAATTTAAATAAAAACTAAAGTTATAAATTTGTTATAAAATAATCTAAATAGAAAAGGTATATATATTAGTTGCACTTAAAGTATAAGCTATTTAAATAGATAATAAACTGTAAGAATAGAAAAAGAATAAGAGTAAATATAGGAAAAACTACAATAATAGTAACCTAATAATACTAAATACTAATAAAAATAGTAATAGTAAAAAGAAAAAAAACCTTTAAATACTATAACTATAGAAAACTAGAATATTATATAAAAAACTATAAAAGTAAGAAAAAGAATAAAAGTAAGAAAAAGAATAAAAGTAAGAAAAAGGATTTTAAATACTATAACTATAGAATAAAAGAATACTCTACTAAAGACTATTACAAACCTAAGAAAGTAGAAATATAGTCTAAAATAGCTAAGAAAAAAAAGTTAGTTAAACTATAGAAAGAATAGAAAGATAAAGTAGTAGAAAATAAAAAATATACTTCGATAAGCTAAACTATATACTATAATAATAACTATCTAATCTATTTCTTAAGTAAAGAGGGAGTAAGATAGTTTCTATAAGAGAAGCCTAATAGAATAGCTATAAGTAAAGATAGAACTTAAGAGTAGATTAATAAAATAGAAAAAGCTAATAATTTATTAGAAGAATTAAAAGAAGTAGAACCTCCTACCTTATTATAGTCTATAGTTTAAGAAATAAAGTTTATAAAACTAAAGTGTAAAATATACTCTATTTTTAGTTATTAGTAATACTAAGTGCTATATAAGCTCTAAGGTAGAAGAACTAAAACTAATTGTAAGTATTAAAAAAGTATATAAGGACTAGAAAGTATATTACTCTTAAAATATATAAATTATATATTTTTAATAATTTATAAAAGATTATATAGTTTTAGTAAAATAAATACCTATATAGTATAAATAGAACTAATTAATAAGAAGAATAAAGTAGTTTTATACAACCTATACTCTAAAACTACTTATTAAGTACTATATCCTAATATAAGAGATACTAAGATAAAACTAATACTAAAAAGAAGATAATAAAACTATATATACCCTATATACTTTAAAATATCCTAGATATTATATATATAAGCTTACTATAAAATATATAAGAACCTTAAAAAAATATATTAAGCCTAGCTAGTAAGGTAAAAAATATATAATCTTAAAGAAGTTATTAAATATATAACTATCTATAGTTAATACTATAGAAAAAATAAGAAAGAAGAAGGAATTATTATTCTAGAACTAAAAGAAAAGTTACTTAAAGAATATATTTTAAGAAGACTATAGTATAAGTATACCTAGAATAAATACTTAAAATCTATAAAAGTTAAAGTTAGAATAAAATATTAGCTAAAAGCTAAAAAATTTAAAGAAAGCTATAGACTCTATATTATAATAATAGGTTAATACTAAGAATATAAAGTTTATATTATAATATATAGTAAAGCTATATAAAACTTTATATCTAAATACTTTATAGAAGAAAAAGAACTTTAGTATATAATAAAGAAATACCTATAACAACTTATTATAATTAAGTAAATACTATTCTAGAAACTAGTATAGTGTAAAATAAAATCTTTAATACTAAAACTTAATAAATTATAAATAAACAATATAGTTATAGATATTATATAAATTAATAATAAACAAGATATAATTTTAGGACTAAGATAGTTAAAGATAATAAAGCTAAATATTAACTAGTAAATAGAAGAAATTATATACCTAAAAGAAGTACTACAAGTAAGTATTAAGATATATATAGGAAAATTCCTAAAAGAATATAAGAAATAGGAAAAACTCTATAAAGAATTAGAAAGATACCTACCTAAATATAAACCTTAGGACTTAGAAATTAAATTAGAAAAAAGAAAAAATATAGGATAGAGACTAGTTTACTAAAAAGTCGAAAAAGAAGTAAAAATTAAAAGAGAATATATTAACTTATCCCTTAAATAAGAATAGATTAAAAACTTATAGTTACTTATTACCTATAGTACAACTTAAATATATAAAAAGAAAATAATAAAAAAAGGTTTAATAAAGATTTTAGAAAGATAAATATAATAACTATTAAAAATTATTACCTACTACCTATAATTAATAAAATATAGAATAGAATAAAAAAGCTAAGATCTTTACAAAGCTTAATATCTAAAATATATACTATTAGATTAGAATTAAAGAAGGATATAAATAGAAAATAGTTATTAGAATACAATATAGATTATTTAAATACTAAGTAATACTATTTAAACTAATAAATACCCTAGTAGTATTCTAGAAATATATTAATATAGTCTTACAAGAATATTTAGATATATTTATATTTGTATACTTAAATAATATACTTATTTTCTTAGAAAATAAGAAGAACTATATAAAATATATATACAAAGTCCTAAAAAAACTAGTAAGAAACTAGCTCTTATTAAAAATAAGGAAGTATAAGTTCTATATACAAGAAACTAATTTTCTTGAATTTATTATAGAACTAGAGAAAATAAGAATTAATCTAAATAAGACTAATTAAATTTTAAAATACCTAATACTAAAAAACCTTATAAAAGTCTAATAGTTTTATAGACTTATAAACTTTTATAGAAAGTTTATAGTAAAATAGTTATAAACTATAAACTTACTAATAAAGCTTATAAAAAAAAAAATACTATTTAAGTAGACCTTAGAATATAATAAAGTATTTAAAATAGTAAAAGAATAATTTAGAGATAACCTAGTACTAAAAATATACAATTCTAACTAGCTAGTAAGAGTAAAAATAGATACTATAAACTTAGTCTATAGAATAGTACTAATTTAAAAGAATAGTATTACTATATAAAAATATTTAGTAGAATACGTATTAAAATAAATAAAGCTAGTAGAGCTTAACTACCTAATTTATATTAAAGAAATACTTATAATATATAAAGTATAAAATACTAAGTAAAAGTTTATAAAGACTATAAAAATCTTATAAGATTTATAATAAATAAGGATATTATATAAAGATATATAAGATAGTAAAAATTTCTATCTACTTTTAACTTTAAAATTATCTATATAAAAGGATTAGAAAACTAATTAGCTAATATACTTAGCTAGAAACCTAATCTCTAATAGAAAGTTAAAATAATAGAAACTATATTAATTAAGAACTATTAAGAAAAGCTTATAATAAATACTCTAAAAATAGCTACTACAAGAGAAAGAAAATATAGTAAATAGAATAAATAGACTAAAAAAGAAACCTAAAAAGACTCTAATATAAAAGAAATAAAAAATAGATTCTAAATAGAGTATAATAGAATCTATATACTAGCTAAAATTTAAAGAGAATTTATTAGATAATTCTATAAATTACTAGTATATAAATACTAAGGAATTAAGAAAATATTTAATAGACTACTTAGAGACTACTATATACCTAATATAAGATAATTAGTAATAGAAATACTATAGGAATATATAGATTACTATAGAAATAAATATAATAGGTATATACTCTATTAAAAACTACAACTAGTAAAAGTACTAGAATAACTTTAAGGAGTTGTTATAATAGACTTTATTACTAAGTTACCTAAGTTAAAAGATCTAATAATAAAGATTAAGTATAATAGAATAATAATAATAGTTAAGAAACTTATAAAATCCCTATACCTTATACTATATACTAAAAGAAGTAAAGTAAAAGTAGCTACTTACTAAATAAGTAAGATAGTTATTAGCTAATATAGTACTCTAGATAAGATATTTATAGATAGAGATATAAAATTTAATTTAAAACTATAGAGTACTATAATAGCTATACTAGAAACTAAATATAGTATATTAATAGTATACTACCTATAAATAAATAAACTATTAGAAAGAATAAACAAAATATTCGAATAGTACCTAAGATACTATCTTAATTATAAATAAAATAATTAGGTAGTACTATTACTAATAGTATAGTTAGTATATAATAGTATAAGAAATACTATAATAAAAGTAGTAATATTCTTTATAAACTATAGAATAGAACCTTTTATATACTAAACTTTAAGAAGAGAAAACTTTATAAATTAACTTAAAAAAGATCTACAATTAACTAAAAAAAGACATAAAACTCCTATAGATATAAATAGAAAAGTAATATATTAAAAAATACAAGATAAAACCTTAATTTAATAAGAAAGCAAAAGTATAGTTATAATAAAAGAATATTAAAAGTAAGCGCCTTAGTTTAAAATTAGATTATACTAGTTATATATAGACTTAAACTCCTAAGTAAAATAAAGATATACCTAATATTTTATATTTTATTACTAGAAAAAGTACTATAGAACGTAATACAAGTAGTATATAAAGTAGATATATATAAAGAATAAAAGGAATAGAAAGTTAAAGAAATTATAGAATACTAGTTTAAGAATAGAAAATATTACTACCTAGTTAAATAAATAAGTATAAATAAAAAAGAGTTACTATAAAAAGATATATAAAAACTAAAAGATAATCTTAACTACTTTAAGTTAATAGGGAACTTCTAAAGTTAAAATCCTCTTAACTACTTAGTAGTAAACTAAAAAAAGTATTAAAACTAGAAAGAAAAAAATAGCTAACTCTAGTAGTAAATAGAGAGATAATAGAACTATTAGAGAGAAAAAGAGTAAGAGTAGCCTCCTTAGTATCCTCTAAATCTAGCTTAGCTTCTAATATAGTAAATTAAGTAGCTAATTTCTTATTATTATATACCTTTAGTTTCTAAAAATATAATAAATAAGTCTAATTCTCCTCTAGCTTATACTAAGCTTTTGCTAATATTAGTTTATACTTAGCTTTAGCCTCTATAATTTATAATAATAGTTTTACTTTAGGTTAGTTAATAGCTTTCTCTATTAATACTTAGTCTAGATATATATATTAGTATTATAAACCTATACTTAGCTATAGACATACTAGAAATATTACAAGAACTATAAATATTAGTATAAATATATACTTTATACGCCTTACTATATTTTATAGAAATTAGATAAAGAATATTTAAGCTAGAAGATTTATAATAAGAATAAAGAAATATTATAATACTATTATATAGTATATAATTAGTACAAGCCTAGGAATAAAATATTAATTAAGTAGGTATAAAGAGAAATAGATAAATAAACTCTATTAAAGAAACTAAGCTAATAACCTTAGCTTTAGGATAGATTAATAAGAATCTAACTAGAAAGAGAGATAGTTTTATAGATACAATAAGTTTACTAAATATTAAACTAATAAGTTCTATAGATAAAGGTAATAAGTTACCTATAAACTATAATACTAACCTTAGATAAAAAGTAGACTATTACCTAGATATATAAAGAGAAGTAATCTATAATATATAGGTTTTAGTATTAATAGATTATAAATTAAATATAGTCTATAGATATATAGTAGAAATAATAATAGATTAATAGATTAGAATATAAAATATAATGTATATAGAACTTATAATATCTAATATTAAATTATTATTATTAATTTAATCTCTTAATTATAGAGTAATATATTCTTAATATTTACTACTTAGAATTATTACTATAATTAAGCCTATTAATAGTTACTTCTAACTATATACCTAACCTATTATACTTCTACTAACTATAACTATATCTTTCTCTAGAAAAAGTCTCTAGTACTAAGACTACCTCTTTATAAAAACTTTATAGTATATAAATAATATATAAAAAGCTTTTTAACTTATTTAATAATAAGTATAAATATTTACTATTTTAAGTAGAAGTACTATTATAGGGTTATATACCTAATATAGATTTAGGGCCTAAGAGCTTATTAGTCTTAGGGATCTTAAACTTTATTAGCTAAACTAACTCTAAACATTATTCGCCCTCCTATAGGTTATATCCTACAACCTAAGGGCCTATTAGCTACTCTCCCTTACTTCTCCTCCTTAATAGTTCGCCTCTTTATAAGCCCTTAGTACTCGTGTTTCCCTAGTAACTACTTACCTTTTTTTTACTATTTCTTTCTTTATAATACTCTACTATAGTACTATCTCTTTTTAAGACTTAGGTATACTATTTATAGACTAAAAGCTTAGTATATATACTACTTATATATATAATATATCTCTTTTATAAAAAGAATAAAGAAAGTATTATTAAATATATCTACTTACTTATCTCTTTACTATCTATTATAACTTATACTAAGTATTATTAGTTTCTAGTTACTACTTTATATAATAATACTTTCTCTCTATATTAATAGTTTAAAGATAATAAAGCTATACTCTCTATATTACGCTATAACTAATAAGGGAAGTATATAGATAATAGTTAAACTAAGAGTAATATTTCTTATATATAAGGTATAGTAAGAGTATATAATAAATATATTTACAAAGTAATAGTATAATATAATAAACTTATAAAAATCTATACTTTATATACTATTAAAGATAAAATTATATAACTAGAATAAAGTATACTTATATAAACTCTTGTTATAAATAACTTAAATATAGTTATAATAATATTATAAAAGTAAAGTATAAATAACTCTTAAAATAAAGTATAGTTAAAGTATATAATCTATTCTAAAGAACCTATAGAGTATAAAGAAAAGAACCTAAAAGAGTATTAGGAATTTATATATTTATATAATATTACTTTTTACCTAAGACTATATAATTTTAAATAAGATAAAGATAAAGTTCTTTAATCTATATAGTATATATACTATATATATAGCTTTAGTACTAATAAAATACTAATATAAAAGTATTTTAAGAACTACTTACTAGACTTACTCTTAAATTTAATAAGCTATAGCCTAAAAGTAGTTATTATATACTTATTAGCTAAATAATAAAAAAACTAAACTATTAGATTATTTACTAGTTACCTTAAAGTTCTTAAAGACTAGCTACCTACTTATACTAAGAAATAAAGAGTATAATACCTATTTTCTAAGATATAACCTAAGCTATAATAAGCTATTATAAACTACTATTAGGTTCTAGCTATAAGAAAAGATTTAATTACTTTTAGCTTTATACTAAAAAGAAACTTTTAAAGTATACTAAAAGTATATAAATTATATATAAGTAGTAATTATAAGCTCTATAAAAAGAATATATTAGCTAAAGTAAAAAATTAAAAAAATAAAAGAAATTAAACTAATAAGTTTTTAATTAAATACAATAAGTATTATAGAAAAGAGTATTATATAAGTAAGTATAGAAGGTTAATCTTAAACTATACTTTAATCTAGATATAATAGGTAAGGAAAGGCTAAGCTATATTATTAGTTCTAGAATAGTAAAGTATAAGATTATTAATATTTTACTAGGTACAAAGTATATATATTATATTAGTTTAGATACTAGCTCTAAAACTAAACTTAAGATAATTCTAGACTCTTAAGCTAATATTAATCTAATTAGCTAAATAACTATAGTAGAGTTAGGCCTAGCTCTAATTAGAGATACTAAGATCTTAAAGTTAAGCTAGATTAGTACTTAGAAATAAAGTACCTATATAACTTATAAGCTTTAGATATATTTTACTAATAATATTAAAGTAATATATAAAGCTAAAGTAATAGTATGTAAAGTAAATAAAGAAGAGGTTCTACTTATACTAGAAACTCCTTTTTCTAAATAGAAGAAATTTAATTAGATTATAACTTATAAATATAAAAATAAAGATATATATCTATAGATTAAGTACTACTTTATATAATAAGAAAACTTATAAAAAGTATATAAGAAATATAAGTAGAACTATACTTACTTAAAGTATTATAAGCTAATATAATATACTTAGACTATAATATATATATCTCTACTATAGCTATTATAGATAATCTATAACTCCCTAGTATATTATATAAATATAGTAATATATTTAATAAAGAAGTAGTATAGAGATTACTATACTTTAAAGATTTAAATAATATAATACTGCTAATAAAAAGAAAAGAAATTTTTTATAAACTACTATATAACTTCTTTTTTTATAAGTTATAAGTACTCTATATATAGAAGGATAATACACTTTATAAAGGTTAAATTTACTATAGTAATAGTCTAGTTAGTATACTTATTCTTTTTAAATAAATTATTAAGAACTAAACTTAGTTACTATAAAAGATTATTACTTACTTCTACTTATTAGGTATATACTATTATACTACCTTTAATCTTAAAAATACTTACTATAAAATATAGATTTAAGTAGAAGATAAGTTGAAAATAGCTTTTTAAACCTATTATAGTTATTTTAAGTACTTAGTTATACATTTTAGCTTAACTAATACTCTAGTAAGCTTCTAGATATATATTAATTAAGTACTAAGTAGATACTTAGATTATATTTATATTATTTACTTAAATAATATATATATATATACTAATAGTAATAATATTATACTCTATTAGTATATTATTTACTTAAATAATATATATATATATACTAATAGTAATAATATTATACTCTATTAGTATATTATTTACTCTATACTTAATGTATTAAAAATAGTAAAGCTTTTTATTAACTTTAAGAAATATACCTTTATATTAGAGAAAGTTTACTTTCTAGGTTTTATTATTATAAGATAAAGTATCTATATAGATTCTATTAGGTAATAGCTAGCTCTAACTAGTATTAAAGAATTATAGTTATTTTTAGATTTTATTAATTTTTATTAAAGGTTTATTAAGAGATATACTTAAAAAATAGATTTACTTATAAATATCTTAAAAGAAAAGTAATAGTTCTATTAGCTAAAATTAGTATAGAATACTTTTAAAGAAATTAAAATATACTTTATAAGTATACCTATACTTTAATACTATAATCTAGAGCTACCTTATTACTTAGAGACTAATACTTCTACTTTATAATCTCTAGTATTCTTTTATAACTTTATCCTAATAATAAATAGTATCTAGTAGTCTTTATATTAAGAAAACTATAGAAAGTAGAATTAAACTATAAGACTTATAATACTAAGTTACTAGTAATTATCTATAACTTTAAATAATAGAGATACTATCTTATAGAAATATAGTATACTATTTTAGTTTTAACTAACTATAATAATCTATACTTAATATATATAGTATAAAGGTTAAACCTATATTAGATATACTATACTTTATATCTTATAGCGTTTAATTTTAAAATAAATATTAGGCTAGTAAGTTAAATTCTATAGATAGCTTTTTAAGGAGACCTAACTATAAGTAGGAAAATCTTTTATTAGTATAGTTATTACTTACCTTTTAAAACAATATATAACTAGTATAATAGGGTTACCTATTATTAACTACAAGTAAACTTAGAGAGAAGTTAGTAGATTTAAAAGTAATAACTATAAACAATAATTAATTTGTGTCTATAATATTAAGTATTAGTGTTCTTAGTTAAAGATTAAATTACTAATACTATTCTAGTAATATATATCTATATTAACTATATACTTCTATATTCTATATAGCTTTATAGCTTTATAGGCGCTAAGCCTTATAAAGCTATAAAGTTACTAACTACTAGCTTTATAGCTGTACGAGTACTAAGTCTTATAAAGCTATAAAGTTATTACGTATCTCTATTATAATTTACTTCCTAATTAAGCTTATTGCTTTATAGGTTGTATACGTTATTATCTTCTAATATAGGACTAATTAGTTCTATTTAGTTTTCTTCTATTACTACTATAATAACTAGTAAGTAAGATTATTAGAGTAGAAGTAATATATAGTATAAAAGAAACTCTAACTAAGTTTAGTTTAAAAAGTATATATAAGATATATATTACTAGAGTATATAGTACTAAAAGAATTCCTATTATAAATACTATAAAATATATATTTGTTAGATATAAAGGAGGTTATAGTAGTTTAATAAAAAGGCTTTTTTGTAACAGCTATATAAAGGCCTTATTAGAGAGGGATACTAAAGCTTTTAGAAAAGCTCTTTTTTAGATTAATTACTTATAACTTAATAGTACTAGGTATAAACTAAGTAGGTTAATTCTACTATCTATCTCTAGCCTTGCGCTCTATCTATATATCTATAATGCAGTAGTCTTAGCTAAGTCTCTTAAGATAGTAGTAAGCTAGATCCTTAATACTTTTTCTATTAAGGTGCTAGTTTCTTTATTATATTAGTTGTGCTAATATAGTCTATCTCTTTATATATAAGATTCTTTATTTAATTCCTTTATTTATAATAGTCGAGGCTGTAATCCTTTTAGCTATAGTAGAGTTAGTAGCTTAGCGATTGCATATTTAATTGCGTATCTAATCGCGTATTAAGTATCTAATTGTACAACTTATCTAATATACCCTTTTAAGTTAGTAACTTATTAGTAAACTAGATATTATAAATTAAGTATAAGATTGTTAAAGTAGTCTTAGATTTTATTAAGAAGTACTTTATATATTGTTTAGTATTCTATTACTTTTACTAGTCTAAGCTAATTTAAGAAGCTTTCTTATTTATTTGTTAGTAAGACTTTTATAAAGCTATCTACTATTATCTCTATTAATAGAGTATATTCTACTTTAATTTAGCTAGTAGAGACCTCTTATCTTAGCTAATAATTATAGATATTAACGTACTAAAGCTTAGTCTATAGCTTAGCTAGTTCTTTAGTAATAAGCTAGATTATTTAAGTATTATTACACTAGATAGTAACGTAATTTATAGAGAGTTTAACGTATAGTTTATTTAGTAGTTTTAATATAAATATAGCTTCTTTAGCTCTTTGCAATAAGGCTAGTAATTTAGCTTTAGTTGTAGAGGTAGTAACTATATCTTACTTATTTACTCTCTATACAATAAGCCTATTAAAGAGTTTAATTGTATAGCCTTAAGAGCTTTTTTAATCTATAGTATTGTTAGTAAAGGAAGTATTACTAGTAACTTATAATAAGTTACTACTACCTAGCTAGAGTACCTTTAATCTTATATAAGAGAGGTATATAAGTACTTAATTAGTAGCTTTATAGTAAGTAGCGCTTAGATTTATAAGAAATCGAGCTAGTTATAATATTACAAAAGCTATATCTAGCTAGGTAGTTATAGCTATAAATAGGAGTAAGCTAATTTTACGTTAATATTTATTAATCTTAGATAGCGTAGCCTAGCTAGTATAGGCCTTAAGTTTAGTAGTAGCTATAGGTATATTGTAATAGACGTATAATTTATCTATAAGCTAACTTATCTTGTTAATATATATTACGAGATACAAGCTTAGGAATAAGTAAGAGATAATTATTAATTAAAGAGCTATCTAAGCTAAGCTACTTATATATAGTAGAGTAGCTTAAATAGCTTATATAGTTTACTTACTACTATAGGCTTACTTAAATTATATAGAGTAAAGCTCTAACTTATAATATACTTCTTAGGTAAGCTACGTAGTAGAGCTATTTAATAAGTTTTGTAGTAGTTATCTAAACTTAGTTAAAAATACTTTTACCTACAATTCTATTTATTTTAAGCTCGTACGTAGGTACTAAGCGCTTATACGCTACGCGTAGTATATTTAGAGTTTTCTTAGCCTTATAAACTCTTTAGTAACTATTATTATAGCTATTATAAGTTACTATTTTTAAAGCTTTTAAAGCTTACTTTTTATATTAGTAATTGTTATACTAACTTGTTCTTATAGAGTAAAGCTAAGAAAGCTACTTACGCTTGTATATCTTGCTCCTATACTACTTCTAAAGCTACTACTACTACTACTACTACTACTACTACTACTACTACTACTACTACTACTACTACTACTACTACTA